>JBBPBX010025996.1:0-23975 GCA_038048925.1 Garcialebias charrua
TCTTACAATGCTGTTGTTGCTAGTATCACTCAGCCCTCTGTGAATAGCAAACAACCATCAGGGTGCTAATGATCCATTGTTAGGCTGATGGTCCTCCTTGCTCATGTGAGCAGCTGGTTTCAGCTGTCATCAACAAACTGGTTGATCCACTGTGAGTCAAGTCAAGTCTATTTTATTTATATAGCACAGTTAAAACAGATAAACTGTTATCAAGGTGCTTCACACACACAACACAAAAGAGGTTTAAAAATGTACAGAACAGTATCACACACCAATGGTAAAAATTATGATATTAACAGCGGTAAAAGTATAATAAAAATGTATAAGAGCAATATTAAAATGAAAACACAGTAAAAAAAAATATATACACTACGTCAGCTCACACAGTTTGAAATAATAGAGAAAAGATGATTTTTTTAGCAGGGATTTGAACATGTGAAGGGAGGAGGCCTGTCTAATGTTGGGGGGCAGGTTGTTACAGAGTTTCCACAGTGAGAGGGTGATATTTATAAGACTGAGCTGAATACAGCACCTCAGACTGAGGAAGTCTTTCTGATGAAAGATGAAACGTTTCTACAATTGTTTTGTTTTGTTTTTTGAATGTCCAGAGGCCCAGACATAGTTTTTTTTTAGATTTTTACCTGGATTATTGAGCATGCATCAGGGTCATCAGCACAGACTCCTTAGCTCCTTAGCTGCATGTGGATTTCCTTGAAGAGGAAGAGAACAGCTGCTAACTTCTGGAAATAACACACAAAGAGGTAAAAAAAAAGTTAATAAGATTATAATTTTAAATTAAAAAGGTAATAGTACAGTAATAGTAAAAGAACAATACCTCTTTTTGAGCAGTTGAGGTGGTTGAATCTCTCATCTCTCATCATCAGGGCTCCAGGACATGCTGACACTACTGTATCAGTCTGAGTTTTTTCATAAAGTGCTGAAGTGTTGACGTGATGGAAAACGTCTTAGCAGCGTTCAGTAAAGCCTGCAGCACATCAACAACATTTCAGACATGATTCAGAGATCATTAAAAACTCCTATTTGTGTTATTGATCTGGAATGATTTGAATTACCTGAGAAAAGTTGCAGCTGCTGATCGGTGTTTACAAGCTGTTTTCTTCGTTCACGTTCGGATGATGTGGTTAGTCCGTTCAAGTGACGTGTGTTGCTGCTGCAGGTCTTGTGAAACCGCGTCCATGCACAGCTTTAATTTGCGCAGGTCTTTTAACAACAGGAGACCGCAACAACATGCTAATACTGTAATGCTAAGTGCTAACGCGTGCTGCCTGCAAGATGCCGCGCTGAAACTAGGTCGCATAGAGCAGACGTCACGTCACTCCTTGATGAGTCCTGTCTCACTCGTCGTCCTCTCAGGCTGCAGGGAGGAACTTTCAGCTCGGTGTGAGCACCTCACAGTCCAGTTTCTGTCAGGCACGCTGGTGTCAGGTTTCAAGGGAAGGGGCTGGACGGAAGAGTGCTGAGAGATTTCATTGGATTAGCTCGAGATCGTTCAAGAAAATCAACCAATCGGCCGTCGCGATTGACAAAAAAATATCTATAATTTATTTTTTTGGTTCATGAGTGACAGCGGCCCATAAATCGCATAAATCACCGACGGCCCACCGGGGATTTGCCCGGTATGCCCGAATGGCCAGTCCAGCCCTGCCGCTGTACTAAATCAGTTCTACTCTTAAACAACACCCCCCATCAGGTGAAACACAGCCCCCTGGAGGTTCATCAGGCCCAGGGCACTGATGAGGCCGGAGGTCAGTGAACCAGACCCAACTATGAAGCGGGCTGGAGTCAGGAGGTCTGCTCGTATCCAGAACTTGCACTTACTCCGAACCATGACTCCTAACAAAAAGAGGAAAACCAAGCATTCTGTTCCGCTTTTGCCCAATAATGACAGCAGTTTGCTTCTGCCTCCCAACACTCTCGGTCAGAGAGGTATGGAGGTACATCTGCAGGAGGGCCCTCTCCCTAACTTGGTTGGCTCTCAAGGGGCCACAGAAATCCGGACCCTCGAGGAGGAGCTGGTTCCGCCACCTGCTCCTCTCTAGGGACCTGCCACGTCGCCAGAAGGAACAGCCTTGCAGCTTATGCTGATAACTATAGCAAATCTCAGCTTGGTGGCTGAGAGGAACAAACTGGTGGCCTCAGGCCTGCCTGAGAACGTGGTAAATACCATTCAAAACGCCCGAGCTGTGTCAACACAGTCTCTCTATGCCCGGAAATTGCCTAATTTTGAAGCTTGGTACATGGAAAGAAATATTATTTCTTATTCATGTGACTTGGTCCACCTCCTCACCTTTCTTCAAGACCTGTTGGAGAAAGATCGTTCTTTCTCAACCATCAAGGTGTTTTTATCAGCTATTTCAGCTTGTCACGAGGGCTGGGGGAGCAGGACGCCTGGCGCGCACCGCTCATAATAAGATTTATGAAGGGTGTGCTAAGGAAGAGACCCCCCAGCAGGATCTTGACCCCTGGATGGGATCTTAGTCTGGTCTTGGGGGCTCTCTGTGATCCTCCATTCGAACCACTGAGCGACATTAAGATAGATCTATTATCTTATAAGACTGCTCCGCTATTGGCCCTGTGCTCGGAAAAACGTGTGGGTGACCTCCATGCTCTGTCCGTGCACCCAATGTGTATCAGATTTGCCCCTGATGAGTCAAAGGTCACCCTAAGGCCTAATCCTGCGTATATCCCTAAGGTCTTGACTCTGAACCCCCAGAAGTCTGGACTTTGATCTCTCTTCTTTTTTTCCTGCTCCTGTTCTCACTCAGGAACAGAAAAGGCTGAAGGTTCTCTGCCCCGTGAGGGCTTTAAGCGCTTACATGCAGAGAACAACTGAATGGAGGAAAACAAACCAACTGTTTGTGTGCTTTGCGGCCCTAGCTACTGGTAGGGCCCTATCAAAGCAGCGCCTCTCACATTGGGTGACTGAGGCCATAAAAAGGGTGTACAGTAGCAAAGGTCAACAGGTGCCCTCTGGAGTGCGTGCCCACTCCACTCGGGGCCTGGCCACCTCGTGGTCATTGTTCAAGGGTGTACCAGTTGCAGTGCGGCTGCAAACTGGAGCTCTACAAATATGTTTGCAAAGCATTACAGTTTGGACCTTACTGCGTGTGATATCACTCAGGCTGTCCTTTCTAACACACAGTAGAAAGCGGCCTTGAGATGCCTATTGAATAAAGGCGGACGTTCACACTAGGATGCATTTTACTGAGCATTTCAAGGGCGTGAATGAATTACGTTCCCATAGCATTTATGTTGCACCGAGTGACTGACTGATAAGGGAACTGAAAGTCATGCACCATAACTCATGTTCCCTGAAGGAAAGGAACGAGGTGCAACATACTTGGCCCTTTTCAATGCTGAAAGCTCAGTGAAGTGCATTTTGGAGGAAGTAGGATGGACGTTAGCACCTTAAATACCCAGAGGGCGGGGTCTCTGGCATGACGCTGACAACCCTGCTGTAAAGGCGTGATTGTATTTCTTCAGGTAATCACGTGGAGCGCAATTTCCCCATAGCATTTATGTTGCACCTCGTTCCCTTCCTTCAGGGAACATCAGTTATGGTGCATAACTTTCAGTTCTTTTTGTTCTTGGGGGAGAGATTTTCTTGTTTGTGGAATAAGTTATTTTTGTTCTTGGGGGAGAGATTTTCTTGTTTGTGGAATAAGTTCTTTTTGTTCTTGGGGGAGAGATTTTCTTGTTTGTGGCATTGCAAAGCTGCAGTGGGTGGTCTCCTGTCATCCTCTCGTTGGCTTTTTTATGTTGAAAGTCCTTTGTTCAAGGAGGTGTGTGCAATCAGCAACATCTTCTGGCTCAAAGCAATTGGCATTTTCATAATGCAGGCCTAGATGGTTCCATTGTTGAAGACATAGAGTCTCAGATGGATGGATGATGGATAGCTGATGGATGGTGGATAAAGGATGGATGAATCAGGCAGATCAGTTCAGACAGTTTGATGGGTGTCCTTTACTTTCTCAGACAATGGTTTCGTGTAGTCTCATCTTGTCCAGCTGCCTGTTCCTGAGTGCTTAGTCACTACAGGCACACTTGTTGATTTGTGGGCATAGTAGCAGGTTGCAAACTTGAATTGTGGATGGCAATAGGGTAGTTGGGCAGGGAGCTTTGCTCTGACCAGATCGATCTCCAAACTGGCACAGCGATTGTTCCAAACTCCTTTTTGCAGGGGTGCACCGACTCCAGCCGCAACTGGTGCTGCTCTTTCTCTCGAGAAGACGACGTGCGATGCTCCCCCCACCACCCGATGGGGTCCCGTTCACCCTCTTTTTAGTCGCCTCTAGCAGGACCCAGTTTGAGGTGGGATTCACTGGCATCTCCTCCTGAAGGAGTACTGGAATCTGTAGTTTGTTGAGAGAAGAACTGGACATCAAAAACTTGCAAATTGTTAAATAAAACAGTAGGGCCTTTTGACCCCATGACCCATTTGTGGGTCAGGTGGAGGCCTAACTGTGGGTAACTCTTAGTGAGTTAAATCTGTCAACTTAAAGGACAACACCCACCATGACAGTAACAATTTACCATATTGGACAATTACTGTAGTTTAATATGATGTCTATTTTCATTTTTGCATTTGGGCCAGGCGAGGGTTAAAAAAACAAAAAAAAACGAGTCCCGAATGAATCCGGAAACCCGGCCGAAGAGTGCCGAAGTGTGAAGTGACTTCAGTTACGTCTCCACCCAGAAGGCAGGAGTGAGTTTCCATGGAGGTTTATGAGAGTGGGAGTTAAAACTGCATATTTCCTGGTGCATTTGTGTGTACAGCTGGACCAGTGCTCTGTTTTTATTTTTTATTTATTTTATAGAACTTTTTAATAAGATATAACACCGCTGCGGACTGTTGCTGCTCTCACTCCTCTGCCCAGAGGAGCGAGCCGCGCGTCTTCTCCCTGGCTCCCCGTTCCGCTGGTCACCTTTGAAGTTCCTTCGTGCCGACTCAGGGCTCGGCTCCGTCCCAGCCTTGTTGCGGGGAGCACGGGGGAGCAGGGAGCACGCGCGCTCAGAGCTCCACTGCGCGGCTGCCTTTCTGTACTCCCGACCTGTCTGGTCACGGGGAGAGAATAAAAAGCCGATGCTGAAATTAATGAATTTGTCGCGATCAAGCGAATTAAACTAGTATGTCTACGTGGATGCTCGCTCAGAATATGATAGACATCAGTGAGCGACAGCAGGATTAATCAACAAGCAGATTTAGGGAATATTTAAAAATGCTTCGCTTTTTTTTCCCTCTCTCAGAGTAGCGGTCATGGAAGTTGATGCATGCTTGTTATAACTCCGCCTGTAACTCCAAGGCGGATACTTCAGTGATGTGAATTCCCATATATCGAGAGGGACAGATTTTTCCCGGAGCTTCTGCTAAAATCTGCTATAAATCATGAAATAACACATTTAGCGTTATTTCTCTACAATATAAATAAACGCTCCTGTATTATTTTTAAATAAACTAATAAATATTAATGGCGATGCAATTTGAAAACATGGTGGGTCATGTCCTTTAAACTAATTTCTGTAATGGTTATAATAAAAATGGTTTATTTAAACTTAAAATAAAATTCCATTCTTACTATCTAAAACATTTGTATTTAATGGCAAAAAATAACAACAAACAACAACAAATGATTTAATTCTTCAGTGAAAATAAGTAATCACTCATTTTGATTTGGGGTTAGTTTTAATTAGTATGATCATTGTAATTGAGTAGGAGATGTTTTATACTTACTTAAAAATACTTTACCTTTTTCATGGTCTGTGGAAAAAGCTTAAACATATGTGCAACAAAAATAGAAAAGTACAAATAACATACAGTGCTGTAGGTATAAAGAATTTACAATACAACATGTGGTTCATGAGCCCAAAATAAGTCCAGTCTAGTCGAGTCAGTCGTGTTTAAAATATAGAACCACCACATTTCAAAACAACCTTTTGATTAGATCCACTTCAGGGCGTCCCCATTTTTGGATCTGTTAAACATACATTTCAAACAGGAGAAAAATAAATACCTGTTTATTAAACAATATATACAAAAGCAATGTGGTTTGTAGGTTTCGGATTTATCCTATAGTACAACGTGTCAATTTTCATTCAATGTGGTTGTCCTTTAAATGGCTATGATTGGCGTTTTGTTGTTTGTTTTGAATATAAAATTCTAAGAAGTTATTTTTGTACAACTAATGATCTAATCAATGTATGAGCTGTTTCCCTTTTATGAGTTATCATTATTGTTATTAGTGTTTTATTATTTATTATTATTAGTTATTTCTAGGAACAGTTTCCAAAATCCCTCCATTTGAAACAGTTTTCCAGTTTCACCTAAGTTTTCATGGGTTATAATTTACTAAAACACAGTCTGAGTAACGTTTCAGACATTATGTTTTAACCATTTCCCTTGTGGCAAATCAGACCAACTAAAATGAGCTTCTTCAAAAGCAAAAGGCAATCATGTATTTATTTTAGAAAACATTAGCAAATTCAATCCATGTCAAGTCTTAGGTACAGGTTTCTTTTGTGAATGAGTCTTTTTGACTTATGAGACTAACCTGTAAAAACAAAAATATAAACATTAACTTGTTTCAGGGTTATGAGCTGGGATTATTATCCCTGTTTCATCACAGAGTTACAGGAACCTAAAAAACAAGTCGTCAGACCCACATAAGTACATACCTGTCAAGTTTTGGATTTAAAAATAAGGGAAATTTTCTGCCGGGTACACCGAGCCATCCCACTAGCCCAGGGATCTACAACCTTTATGATCAAAAGAGCCATTTCTGCCCCTTTGTTCACTAAATTAAACGTTTCCGGAGCCACAATACCTGCTACAACTGGGATTCTCAACTGGTGGCCCACAGACCACTTTAAGTTTGTTAGAGGACAATTTTCTGACCTGTAGTTTTCTGGCCATTGTAAAGCTGAAAATATCTAATGATTTGTTGATATTTTTATATTTTAGACTAAAAAAGACCAGATTATCATAAAGAAGGAAAAATAATGTGATCTTTCCCAATTAAAAAATAAAATAATGAACTATGCAGGTCTAGGTAAATTATTTTAATTGTGGAAAAATTAAATATCCTACTTCGAATAAATAAAGTTAACTTATGTTTTACTCCTTCTATTAGTTCTAGTATTCACACATTTGCAAAGGAAATGACAGGAAAAACTGCTAAAACTAGCCCTTTTTGTTGTTATAAGAACAAATAAAATTCAGTTTAAAGTTAGTTTTGATCAAAGCTTGGAAGAGCCACTGCTGAGGGACCAAAGAGCCGCATGTGGCTCCAGAGCCGCAGGTTGCAGACCCCTGCACTAGCCCAACCAAAGTCCAGAACCCCTTACATTTTAAGACAGGTTTACAAGAAATCTAAAATAACTACCTATCAGCCTCTTTCAAACCAGTTATGTGATCAACCAGTTATGTGATCACAATCTGACAGGCTTACCTTTGTGCTTGACGGATTTTTCATGCTGACGGACATCGTTCCTTCCCCCATGAGAGAGAGACACTAAAGTCGCGGTTACAAATCTTAAAAAACGCGTAATAAACTTTAGGAAAGTAAATTCGCTGTCCCATTTTTCAACATATTTACACGAAGTCTTAACTTTTTTGGCAGGGACGCGTTCTCTCTCGTTACTTCCATCTCTGTGTTTTTCCGGGTTTGTTCCTGACCGCGCCAGCCCTAACATCGCGAGAACTGCCACCGAGGCGACTGCAGGTGGCAGTTCTCGCGAGACTAGTGACAGAGGCACCGGAATGTTTTTTTTTTTTTTTTTATAATATTGTAATACGGGAGATTTCCGGGAAAATAATAATTCGGGATCACGACGGGAAAGAGGGGTAAAATACGGTAGTTTCCCGGCCAAAACGGGAGACTTGACAGATATGCATAAGTACTGTATAAACTAAGAATCATGTGGCTTGCACTAGCCAGCCCTAACATGAGCATATGTGATTCATTTAAAAAATGTATCATAGCAGACTGAAGATTTGAACATAATACCAGGGTCATTGACAGATCCTCACAGATCAATATGGGGCACGACCGCTGTTGGACTGCTGGCATGGGTGACTTCAGGACCTGTTCTCTTTGTCTTTTTTGGAGAACGTGTTCAGCCTTTTCTTGTTCCAGCATCCAGTGAGATTTTTCTGGGTGCTGATTTTCGTCATCCAGAATCCTCCACATCCGGACCGCATATTCTGGCCTTTTGTGTTTGATGACTGTGTTCTGATAGTTCTTTGACAAATTATTTGCCTTCGCTTGGCTGAAAGTCTTTGTGGACAGTCTTTTGCTTGGATGACAGTCCAGTACACTGCCTTCGTTTAGTGCCTTTGTTTCAGTTGTTCTTTGTTTAAGCCCCTCAAATGTTTTTTTTTAGCAGGGCTGCATAGGAGTCCAGCCATGGTGTTCGCAGTGAAGTCACAGTGAGCCAGTTTTGGACATGCCTTATATATTAAATCTGATCCAATCCAATCAATAACCACAGTAGCTGTGATGCAAAAAGTCAGATGCTGCATGTGTTTTTGACATAGTTCTATCTTAATGCATGCACTACGGCTATGTGTCCTACAAAGTGTTGTGGGATCCATCAGACTTACTCTTCCCGTTCCACCAACACTGTCTTGTGAGGCTGCTTCTAAAAGAGTGAAAAAATAGAAAAATTTAAAAATCCTTAACAAACAGGTTCAAAGTAATCATCCGTTAACAAGCTTTATTGTGAATCATTCGACAGAGGCATCCTTTTAATCTGATCTGTACAACAGATCTAAAATCATTAATTCACATATGAGTGAAATCGTCAATTTAACCTGAAACCAGAAATATTGTAGCCCAAATATATTTCAGAAAATATCATGTACTGTTTTCTAGGACCACCTTGCTAGTATAAATGATAATTAGCCAATTCATTGAGTTTTCTAAGATCCACCCTCTCTTCGGATTTATTTGTGTACTGTTTTTAATTTTCATGTTAAAACGGCACTGTGGGATGCCCTCATATGTTGTCAATTTATTGAAATTGTTAAGATAAGTCCTCACTGCTCAGTGGCTCACTTATTAAAAGTCAAAACATGGGCTCGTTCATTTTGGCCTGTGGTTTCAGGTAAATAAACTATCAGTCAATGTTTAAAGTCCAATTTCCACTTATTACAAATTGAGATTCAAATTATGTCCTAAATAGAAAAGTATTGATTAAAATTAAAACATGTATTGAGTCAGGGCATGTCTGTGAGGGCTACTTCCCGTTTTACTATTCTTTATTATTATACACAACCCCAATCTGATTGAATAAAACAACCCTTATTACTGCTGTCAATGCTTATGCATTACTGTACATGGTTGAACGATATGTTATTCTAATTCCCTTTCAAATTTACCAGACCTCTTGTTGCTTTTAACGTCCATAATTTATGCAAATCAATATCAAAATTAGGTTTTAACAATAAAATGTGTTTTTAACTCCCGGGGAGCTAACTGGTTTGGTGTGTGTAGTTAACCTATATTTGCTGAAAAGTTACTTCTAATAAAGCATTTCATTATTGGGAAAATAGTGTTTGCTTTAACCTTTTTAAATCAGAGCTATATTAATAACATATTTTTAACATCAACGGATATTTACATTAGTTTAGGTAACTCTTAAAAGGAAACAGCTCTTAAAATCTAAAAAAACATTTTCTTAGGTATGGTGAAATCATTTAGAATGATTAATTTAAACTGAGTGTTTCAATTTAAAATGTAGTTAAAAAATTCTCTGACAAGAATACTTTTTTATTTTTTATAAAGTTTTTCATCTTAGTTAAACTTTTAAAAGTGCGGGGTGGGGGGGTGTCTGCCAAGCCGCAGACGCACAGGCAGTGTTGTTCACTCATACACAGATAAGCAAAGAGGTACAGACCAAAACATACACATGCAGGTTTCCATATTGACAGGAGCAGAGCTGCTCACATAGAAACAGAAATAGACAGAAACAACTTCAAAACGATGCAAACAACTTCAAACGACGCAGAAACAATTTCCAAACGACGTGTCTAAGAAATAATGTCCTATTTTGGCTGGTGGGTACCCACTTATATTGTTCAATAAAGGTCTCGGCAGATCAGCCTCACAAAAATGCCTATTTTGATCCTTGACTTAAAATGATCTGCCTCCTAAAAATAGCAAAAGGTCTTGGCTATGCAGCTAACGACGCGCGACATCCGCTTAGCTTTTGAAAACACACGCCTCACTTTAAAAATTTGAAAGTCTGGACCCAGTTCAAAACGTACTCAAACTCTTCTAAAAACGACGTATCAACAAACATTTTTTCACACTCACTTTCTTGCTCTCCTCAAGGATGTGTGCTGAGCCCCCTTCTGTTCACTCTGCTCACATATGATTGTACAGCCACACTTCCAGGCTGTCATATTGTTAAGTTTGCAGATGATACAGCGGTGGTGGGATGCATCACAAACAATGATGAGTCCAGCTACAGACAGGAGGTGGAACATCTGGAGAGCTGGTGCAAAGAGAATAATCTTCACATGAATGTGAAGAAGACAAAGGAGATGATTGTGGACTTCAGAAGGAACAAACACACCCACGCCCCACTGAAAATAGGTGGGTCTGCAGTGGAAGTGGTCTCCAGCTACAAATACTTGGGTGTACACATGAATGATAATCTCAGCTGGAGCAACAACACCACCAGCCTGATCAAGAAAGGTCATCAGAGACTCTACTTCCTCAGACGGCTGAGACGTGCTGGTCTGAGCAGCCCAGTTCTCACCTCGTTCTACAGGTGTGCAGTGGAGAGCATCCTGTGCTCCAGCATCAACGTGTGGCATGGAGGCTGCACAGTTGAAGAGAGGAAAGCTCTACAGAGAGTGGTGAAGGCTGCACAGAAGTCTGTTGGAGTCAGTCTCCCCACCATCACAGACATTTACACCTCTAGATGCAGGAAAAGAGCCACCTGCATCATGAAAGACCTCACTCATCCAGCACACTCACTCTTTGCCCCACTCCCCTCAGGACGGAGGTTGAGGAGCATCAAGTGTAGAACCACTAGACTGAGGAACAGCTTCTACCCTGAGGCTGTTAGACTCATGAATAAATAAAAATAAAATAAAAAATAAACACTGCAAAATATCACATTGTGCTGATGCTGATCTGTTTTCTTGTTGCTGTGTTCATCTGTGTTCATCTGTGACCATCTGCTCATACAAACTCATGTTCGTGCCGCTGTTTATTCCCACTATATTAGGCTTAGTGTATTAATAGTTGATGTTTTTCTTAGTTAATTCTAGATGTTATTACTGTTTTTCTCTTGCATTTGTTGTTGGATGTAACTGGGACCCCGTGTACATAATCTCGTTTTCATCACATGTACCACATGCGGTGCAAATGACAATAAAGACTCTCTGACTCTGACTCTCTGACTCTCTGACTCTCTGACTCTTGTTGATCTGTACGATGTCTGGAAACCTCCGCCAATCTGACCCTGATGGCTCCAATGGACAGAGGACGCTGGCCAGAGACAAACCAATTGGACTTTATTATTTTTGCCGTGCGCACGGGTCTTTGCAACACACTCTGTTTGGAGGTCACCAGGAGCAGACATGGGGAGAAACCGGTTGTTTCGGCACCAAATAATGATAGGGATTTGTAAACACCTTTATTTTAAACATCTTCACCTAGAACGAGAACCACACAAAGAAACAAGAAATAATTATAATTTAGTCTCACTTTGCAAAGGGGATATCACTTCAAACTCGCTTGGAGCAGAGCTCAACCGTGTTTGAAGCTAGTCTGAATTGGTCAGTGCGTGCTGGGATTTTATTCTCTCAAAAGTAGGACAGAGGTAAGATTCAGATAGCACATGAACATATAAGAACGTAATATCAAAAACAAACCAGAACGTGATGTCAGAACATTATCTGTAATCAAACATAAGCTGGCCCAACCAGCGTCCTTGTTCTGTGTCAAGGAGACAAATGCACGCACTCTTTAGATGAGTGTTTGTTACATACAGAGAGAATTTAGAAAGAGAGTTGAGTAATGATTTTGTTAGAGTACATTAATAAAATAGGTTTTATATGATAAAAATAAATCTACTTCCGGCACTCGGTGAAGTAGGTCGCATCTCTTTTTGTTCCTCTCCCCACTAAGTTTTCCTCCTCCCTGCTTTTGCATTTTGTCTCGTCTTTAACTCTTCAGCGCTCACTCGAACCAATTTGAAATGGATTTATTTATGTGGGCCGTTTCCTCTATTGATAAAATGTTTACAACGAAGCGCACCGGACCAGGAGAAGCAGCTTGCCCCTTCGACACGCATGCGGTGGGATACACTATGGACTCGTGGAGCGAGTGGAAGCCAATGTGTCTGACCGTTCTCTCTGTCGAAGACGTTGAAGATTTGTGGATTATTGGAATATTGGTGGCAGTTGCTCTGCTTTTTGGGATTGGCGGATGTTTCTGCTACTGGAAGCTGAGGGAGGCTGCCGCGGCGATCAACGCGCTGGCGAGACTTCCTGCTCAACAAGATTCTCTGATCCGGGCTATGACCTCAACGAGCCAGCTGTTGTACGAGCTGAACCGCACGGTGGGAGCAGCGGCGGACAGCCGCGGACCTGCGGTGCGCTTTGGGACTCGTTTACAGCCGACCCATCAGGGCACAGATGGGGATTTGTAGCTCGGAACCTCACATGATTCGGATTTGGACCTGAACAGCACCTGGACTTCAAGGCTGCAGTCAAAAGTACACTGTAGCCTGGCCTGAAAATAAATAAAGCGACTAATCTAATCTGGACTGTGAGCAACCTTGAAAAAAGAAGGCTGTCTGCAATCTTCTCCTGGAGTGAAAGCTGTTGAGAACTCGCTGCCCCCCCCCCCCAGAGGTCTCCGTGTGCTTTCAGATGGAGCCGAGCTGAATGCCATCTACAGACTGTGCTTATCTGAAATGATTTTCACGGACAATCTCCCTGCTTGCCATGAAATGCAACATGTCTTGTCTTATTCGTGCTAAAGCTGGTAGAGTTTTTTAGACTTTATCATGGAGTGTCCTAAGACAAATTGTGATAGATTCTTTTTTGAATACCACTGATTACCCGACTGTATGTTCCTTTTTCATATCTGATTGTTGGTGGCGCGGTTTTATACTGCTACGGCTTCCGTGCGTACGTCCCTCTTCGGATGGTGCGCGCGCCAATTGCAAAACTTTGTACCTTGGTGCAAATATGCCAATAAAGATATATTCTATTCTTCTATTCTAAATGTTAAAAACTCTATCAACTATTTTGCCTCAATATTCAGAAAAAAAGGACAAATTCTGCCCCAATTTCATAAACCAAACCTCAAAAATAATGAGGAGGGAGCTCTGACCAATGGGGTTAAACACTTTGTCTCACTTAAAACTGCATTCAGCAGAGGGCACAGTGAACCCACAAATGAACATGCAGTACAGGCTCGCCTGCCAGAGCATGGTGTACATGCACAGCATCACAGTGGATTATGGGAACTGTAGTTCAAGGCTACAAATTACAATTCAGCAAGCCTCCTCTGTTGCTCAGAGGAACGACAATGTCAAAAATACAGCAAGATCTTGCTACAACTCTGAAAGAGGAGATCTGCTCATTCCTGAAAAAGGGGACAATAAGAATTGTCCCCCCCTCAGGAAAGAAACAGTGGTTTTTACAGCCACTATTTTGTGATCTGAGTAGGACCCTTACACGATACAGGGGCTACAGAAGGTGCAAAAACAGGGACTGGTGTGGGAGCCACTACATTACAGGGACTGTAGCAGGTGTGGTGACCCTCTGGAAATAGGATAGTTTGGTTCCTCAGGACATGTTGAATCTTCACACTGGTTCGCCAACTGCAGCTCTCCTCACTGGTACGCCTGCAGCCACAGCCTTTCCATCTGTTGTCGTGGCCTCTACAGTGGTTTCTTTGCCTGCTGCTGAAGCTTCATCTGTAGTCTCTTCACCTGCCACAGAAGCCTCTCCAGTGGTCCCTTTGTCTGCCACCTCAGTGTTTCCAGTGCTCTCTTCACCTCCCTTTGGTCTGAGTCAGAGAGGTTCAGGTGTACGTAACTCATGCTCAATGACGGACGGTACTCCCGCCATCTGCCTGAACTTTTGCCCCTGTGCTGGATGATCTCCTGGCTGTCCACCTGATTTTTAGTTTTTTTTTGTATTTTCTGTGCAGGTGTACCCTGTCAGTTTTGTTATTTTTTTCCTTGTGTCCTCCTACTGTATGTGCCCTCCTCCTCCTGCCCGAGTTGTATGTGATGGTCTTGGGATGTCAAGAGACATCCTGGGCTGGGGTCGGGTGGGGGTGGTGTACTGTGAGGATTGTGTTCCTTTGATTGTCTCTGTCTTGTGGTCTGTTCCTGTTCTCTTCTGTGTTTCTTTCTCACGTAATCAGCTCCACCTGTTGTCTCTCCCAGGTGTTTGTGTTTATCTCCTTGTTAATATCTGTATATAAGTCTGGATCTCTGTGTTCTTCTTTGTCTGGGCATTGTATCTTTTATGTGTCCTGTTTCTTTCTCCCTCCGTGTCTCTCCTTAGTTCATGTAAGTTGCTGCTTGTCCGTTTATTGCTTTTTATATTAAGTAAACTGTATATTCAACTCTAACTCCCACGTTCTCCGAGTCCTGCTTGCAAAATGGGTTCTAAACACAAGAAATGTACCTCGTAACACATAATTAGATGACGCCACTTTTGCCAAGCCTTAAAAAATAGCATCATATGCAATCTCAGATCTCAATCTCAGAGTGTGTGTTATGAATGACTCTCAGCTACTATCACATTAAACTTTCAGTTAATATCTGTAAAATTGACTGATTTATAGCATTTGTTATTTTATTTAAGTGTTTGGTTACGATCAATTAAATCTGGTGGCTAAGGATTTTTTTCTAACTCCAAAAAATAATGTTACATAAGGAGATTTCATTAAAATTCATCTGTTGGTTCGGAAGAAATTATTGTCTGCTTTTCGTTATTTTGGTGGCATGTGACAATGAGCTGCAATACAACAGGAGATGGAGGGTTTGGTGTTCTGCACCAGCAG
Source organism: Garcialebias charrua (assembly GCA_038048925.1). Taxonomy (NCBI): domain Eukaryota; kingdom Metazoa; phylum Chordata; class Actinopteri; order Cyprinodontiformes; family Rivulidae; genus Garcialebias; species Garcialebias charrua. Next base: position 15,063 of record JBBPBX010025996.1, read on the forward strand.
CACATTCACATTCTGTGCACAGAGCGCAGACTGTACAGGGCAGATAGTAGGGGTGTAACGGTACGCTAAAATCACATTTCGGTTCGGTTCAACTACAAGGAGGGCTCGGTTTGGTTTATTTTCGGTACAAAAAAAAAAGACAAAATAAAGACTTACAAAATGTTTGTTTTGAAAATATGCCAAAAATATGTTTGTATTGTATTGTAGTAATAAATAAAAGTGACCCATTCGGATGATATTTTAAATAAACAGCACTCTACAATAAATAAACTATATTAACTATAATGGTGTAGTGGCAGGGGAATCGGACTTGGGATCCAAAGGACCCAGGTTTGAACCCCGGCCACGGCACACCTTGGGGTGTCGATGAGTGCACATCTATTTTCCCCAGCTCCCCGGGCGCTGACCACGGCTGCTCACTGCACCACCTGGTGGTGGTTGGGTTAAATGCAGAGACCAATTTCATCTGTCAAGTATGGGAACATACACAGATGACAAAAATGTGACATTTATTTATTTATTTTTTATAAAAATCTTAATAAATACAATAACAGTCAGAACAATAAGCAGCAACAGACTGTTTATGATCTAACTAATCAAGTTTTTGTCCAGTAGCAGCAGTGTGGCTGTATTTGTCCTCATTACTGTACTCACAACTTCTTGGACCTGCTCCTCCAGGTGGGACAGGTCCTGGAACAGTTCAGAGTTCAGTTCAGTTCAGTCATCACACACTTCTTAGCTGCAGGTGATCTCTGGTGGATGTCTGTCCCTGAAGTGGACAAAGAGAGCAGCTACCTCTGTCCCAGACTTGTAATAAAACAAAGAGATAAAAAAAATAAGTTAATAAGATTATGATTTTAAACAAAAAAGATTATTTAGATAATAATAATAAAATAACAATACCTCTTCTTGAACGGTTGAAGCTCTCACTCATCTCATCAGGGCTTTAATCAGCTCCAGGGCTTGTTGACAATACAGTTTTTTCATAAAGAGCTGAACTTTTTGAGTGATGGATGTCTCGTAGCGGTAGCGAGGATCAGTAACTTTAAAGCCTGCGCATATAACAACATTCAGACTTAGATTCAGAACTCATACAGTTTGTGTTATTGCTCTGGACCGATCTAATTTACCTGAAGAAGTAGTTTAAATGCAGCTGTTGTGTTGTTAGCGCACTTTGTAACAGCTGCGGTTTCTTCGTTCACATTCCGATGACGTAGTTTCAAGCGCGTTCACGTTAGACGTGTTGTCTGCTGCAGAGAGCTGCGTCACGCAGCTGCTAAAGAGTCGTCCACACACACAGCTTTGAATGTGCGCTCGTCTTAACAAGAAAGCCATAACGTTCCCAAACAGGAGACCGGAGCGAGCAGCTAATGGCTAATAATGTTGCGCGTGCTGCGCGATAATAGCTCCGTGCTGAAACGCGCCCAGAAAATTTTGTTCCGCGGCGCATATATTAACGTTCAATGAGTGAAAAAAATAACTGAAACGGTACGGAGGTGGACCGAACCGAACGTGTTTTACCGAAACGGTTCGGTACACCCACTACAACCGTTACATGCCTAGCAGATAGCAGATTAGGTCCCACCACACAACTCAGTATTAACCAACATGCGGACTAACCTATTTTCATTTCTTCCTTTTATTTTAAAGTTTTAACAAGTGTTGGCAACCTTTAAAAATACATTTGTGAGATTTTTTTGTTTTTACCATGCAAAACTTTAACTTGAATCCATCTTAACATATTTACTGCAAGAAGAGGTGAATCATAACCTCAGATTTTTTTCATGTACTGCAGTAGTCCACACTCCAACATGCAGGATGTGCCATACATTATACACAATAACCCTTTGTTGCTTTTGAAACTTCATCACATCTAATCCAGGAGAAAGCTCTGCAGAGACGGAGGTGACCCTTTTTGACTGTGATCAATGAGTCAGTTTATTAAGCGAAGTTGCTTTAATCAATTAAATCTCAGAGGAACAGAAGTATTGAAAGTGTGTGATTTCTGGAGGTTATTTTGTTTGTTCTTGTCTAAATTAAATTACAATATTTAATTAATTTTAATGTGGCACTCAGATGATGACATAAAGTAAAGTAAAATAAAAAATGTATCTACTCCTGCTCTCACGTGACGCACAGGATTCACTTTTGTCTGGAAAACCCTCCAGGTGACAGGTTCATCTTTAGTAAGAACAAATTATGTGCAGGGACAGAGAGTCACCTGAATACACTTAGAGTGGAGGTCTATGGGCAGTGACACTTCTGGGGCTGGCTGCCAAAAGAATCTAGAAACATCTCCTCCCCAACACACACACATGCATGACCAACCTTTCCTCTGACCCTGAGGCTAAAGGAGATAACAAGAAAGAGGTGATAACGGAAGATTTTAATTTTGTTGCACTTTGTAGCACTTTGAGATTTTCATTAATGAAAAGTGCGTTATAAATTAAATTCATTATTATTATTATTATTTTAAGATTTATTTCTGGTCAACCATGATGTTATGACCACTAACTGGTAAAGTAATCTGGTAAAGTAATCTAATTCCTGAAAGGGATCTCTGACTATTTGCACATATTAGTAGCCTTAATATGATCGTATTTCTTCATTCTACAAAAAGTTAATTGAGACACATGAAAACAATTACTTTAAAAAAGTTTATTATATTTTTCAACTAAGGATGTAAACATTTTTTACCCACATTTTGCATTCTGTGTTGATGATGTACATCAGTTGTAGTGAAGATTAAAACACAAGAAGTCTAACGTGTTTTTAGATAATATGACCCCCAAGTGGCAGACTGAGAAGAAAACAGAGTCAGAAGTACAAAAATAAGTGTCTTTATTTACAGGTAGAAGTTATCTGGGCTGTAAAGGAAAGAAGGGACAAGGTGAGAGTTTGGGAAAATCTCCAGATGGTGAACAATAAATTTGCGGGGAGAATTTGCTCTTACTGTTTTTCTTTATAGTTGGAGGCAGAGGGGAGAGAGCAGAGAGGCCTAGATCTCCAGGTGATTTTTGCTGCAGGAGAGGTGAGTGCCGATGGAGAGAGGAGCATGTTGTCTGAGGTTGATAGTTGTACTCCAGGCTTTAGGCTTTTAGTAGTTGTGGGACATGATCAGGATGAGGTGAAGTCACAAGGAGCAAGGAGGCCTTAGAAGGCTTGAAGGATTCAGGACCTTGGAAGTCACTGCAGGAGATCAAAAACAAGGTCTTTAGATTTAAAGTTCTAGAGACAGATTAGTGGCTTTCCATTACCTTTACCAAAAGTATGATAATGTCCCAGTGCTGGAGGAATGTCTGGCAGAGGCTTTTATAGCCAGGCAGAGTAGTCCTCCAAATCAGGCACAGGTATGGAGTGGTAGTTGATCCGGATCGGCTACATCTTTGGAGTGAGTGTGTGGCTGGTAAACCTAGAACTCCCACAGAACCCCTAACTTGTCTAATGCCAGGTACCCACCAAACGCGTTTCGGGCGGCGGAAGCGTCCGGTTTACATCGAAAGTCTATGTTGAGGTGCGTCGAGGCACGGCGAATCGTGAAGCGGCGCGTTTTGAGCGTTTCAAGCGGCGCGGCAGTTCTTTTCCGCGCACGCGACGCGTCCAAAGCCGGCGAACGCTTCGATCAGCCAAAGTTCAAATATTTGAACTTTCGACGCTCACCGCGTCCAGCAACCAATCGGGAGAGCTCTGCTATGGGATGACGCAACAACGATGGGACTTTATTTGGATTTTTTAAACTTACCCCAACGAGCCTCCATGAAGAAACCAGCCTCCGGTAAGAAACTTGGCATTTTTACAGTTGCCGCTGTCCGCTCGAGCGTACGATCACCCCAAACATAAAAAAAAGTTTTAATCTCAACAAAGACTTTTGGAGCTGCAGTTCGGCTCGTAGAAAACCCACTCAAGTAGTAACGAGGCTCACGTACAGCTGATTTCATCTGCTCAAAACAAAACAAACCCGACCGGAAAAGGAGCCAGACGCTCCTCGCACTGCGCGTCATCAGACGCGTCTTCAGTGTGAACAGATTCTGGTGACAAGCGGCCAAGAGGGTGCGTCAGGAGTGTTTCGATGCGTTTGGTGGGTACCCGGCTTTCAGCTTTTGACACCGTGGACCATGACATCTTGTGTCATAAGCTCTCAGAAATTGGTTTTTCAGCTCACACCATTGGTTGGTTCACTAACTATCTCTCAGACCGGAGACGATATGTTCAACATAATGGTACTTACTCTAGTTATTTAATGGTCAACAATTGTGTACTACAAGGCTCAGTCTTAGGACCCACCCTCTTTACAATTTACATAGGTAATGTAGGTTAGAGCATCACTGATGCATCCTTACACTACTATGCTGATGACACAGTTGTTTACTGTCAAGCTAAAACATTTGCTATGGTTTTCCAGCTTTTGCAATCCGCCTTTGACATCATCCAGTCAGATTTGTTCAGTCTTGCCCTAAACGCCGACAAAACTAAAGGGATGCCGTTTTCAAATAGGAAGTCGGTCCCAATGGTTCTTTTCTCGATTTTATCCTTGAATGGTGCTCCTATTGAGTTTGTTGGTTCCTACAAATATTTGGGTATCTTGGTTGATTGACATCTCTCTTTTAAGCTCTATGTGGAAAACTTGGTAAGGAAACAGAAAGTTAAGTTGGGTTTCTTTTTCAGAAATAGATCCTGTCTAACTCTGAATGCTAGGAAATGCCTTGTGATTGCGACGTTCCTTCCCTCCATTGACTACGGTGACATTACAGTATTTACATGAACGCCCCAATAAGTACCCCACAGAAGTTGGACACTGTCTATCATGATGCACTAAGATTCATAACTGGTGGTAACTACCATACTCATCACTGCACTCTGTATTCACTGGTTAACTGGTCGGTTAACTGGTCATCATTAACTTCACATCGACTTTCTCACTGGTAGATTTTTACCTTTAAATTGTTTCTTGGTCTGTTGCCTTAATATATTTTCTCCTATTCAATTCAATTCAGTTTATTTATATAGCACTATATCACAACAAAGTTGTCTCAGGGCACTTTACAGAAACGTTCACATACATATGAAAGCCATTTAGTAAAGTTCTCTATCTAAGGAAGCCAGCAGACTCGTTGGATCTTAGTTTTGTCACAGTTTCCCATCCCGAGCAAGAACAATGGCAACAGTAGAAATGGAAAAACTCCCTTTTAAAAGGAAGAAACCTCCAGAAGAAACAGGTTCAGGACAAGTGGCCAACTGCTTTGACCGCCTGGGTTTGAAGGACAGGAAAGAGAGGCAAGTCTAGATATAGGTGCCGGTGTACCTGAAAGACAAAAACACATGTCAAAGATATACAAAATAATTACAAATCCAAATGAGCAGAGTGTCACAACATGGGGAACCCAGAGTGATACGAGACCAGAAAGGACAAAATGCGATTAGAAAAAGAAACTGTGTTTATTATACCGGTATACAGTGAGCTATTTATAGGTGGTCATCTCTTGGAGATCCCGGGGAAGAGAGTTGGGTCAGTGAGGTCCACTTGTAGAACTCAACACTGTTTGCTTGTATTTCCTTACAGGTGGAGGCGCAGGTGTAAGGCGTGGATGTGATCCACCAGAGAACACCTGATATGAGACCAGGCAGGGCAGGCAAGGCCGACTGGACAGGCGTGTCGCTGGAAGGCAAGGCACGGAGGACAAGAACCAGAGTCACGGGGATTCCAGGACCAAACAGGAGTCAAAGAGGCAGGATGACGGTAGGCACAAGAATAAAGGTACCGGTAAGTAACTCTTGTATTTCTCAATGATTTACTGGCCACAAGCATAAATACCAAGAAGGGTACATGCTCCATTGATGAGTCACACTGGACTGCAAGGGACCTCGTCAGGTGGATGGCCACCAGCTGGTAGTAATCAGTGGCCAACTTGCAGGAGGAGCTTTAGGCAGTGGAACACTCACACAGAGTAAGTAAATACTGTATAGTAGTATAGTGAAAAAATGTGGTCAGTTTGTCCTCTAGCAATCTAAGCCTATAGCAGCATAACTAAGGGATACCTCAGGAAACCAAAGCCAGCTCTAACTATAGGATTTAGCAAAAAGAACGTCTTAAGCCCTGTCTTAAAAGTGTCAGCCTCATGGACAGAAACTGGAAGTTGGTTTCACAAGAGAGGAGCCTGATAACTGAAAGATCTGCCTCCCATTCTGGTTTTGGAAACTCTAGGAACCACAAGTAAATCTGTAGTCTGAGAGTGAAGTGCTCTGTTAGGAAAATACGGAACAATAAGATCTGTAATATAAGATGGAGCTAGGTTGTTGAGAGTTTTGGAGGTTAGAAGTAAGATGTTGAATTCAATTCTGGATTTGACACGGAGCCAGTGGAGAGAAGCTAAAACTGGAGCACTATGATCTCTCCTCTGGCAGCAGCATTTTGGATCAACTGAAGGGTTTTTACAGAAGCATTTGGACACCCACATAATAAACCATTGCAAAGTTCAGTCTAGATGTGACAAATGCATGAACCAGTTTTTCTGCATCACTTTTAGATAAGATATTTCTAATTTTAGTGATATTTCGCAGGTGGAAGAAGTTGGTTCTAGTAACATTTTTAATGTGGGGGATAAAAGACATGTCCTGATCAAAAATAACACCAATATTTTTAACATTAGAACTGGAGGCCAGATTAATGCCTTCCAGGGATGGCGAAAGACTGAAAAATTTATTCCTAAGATGCTCAGGTCCAAAAATCAAAACCTTAGTCTTGTCTGTATTCAAAAGCAGAAAATTAAGGGTCATCCATGATTTTAACTTAAGTAACTGATTGGATTCATCGGGTTAAATGAATAAATACAATTGTGTATCATCAGCATAACAAGGAAAATGTATCCCATGCTGTTTAATAACATTACCTAATGGAAGCATATATAAAGTAAATAGTACCTGTCCAAGCACTGAGCTCTGAGGAACCCCATGACTAACTTTGATGTATGAAGAAGATTCATTATTTATATTTACAAACTGGAATCTATCAACTACAAATGCTTTAAAGTAAACCATTCCCAATATCATATTAAAGTCTCTGTAATAGAATATTGTGATCAACTATCAAATGCAGCACTGAGGTCTAACAGGACCAGTATCGACACAAGTCCATTGTCTGAGGCCATGAGAATATCATTAGTGACTTGTACTAGTGCTGTTTCTGTGCTATGATGAGCTCTAAACCCTGACTAAAACTCTTCGCAACTGACCTGCATTATTGACCTGCTATTTTCTCTAGCATGCAAATCCAAAAAGTGGACATCAGTTAGGGAAAACACTGCTTTTAACAGTCTGTTGGGATGGGATCTAGCAGACATGTGGATGGTTTAGATGAAGCTATTATTTTTGACAATTCAGATAGCTCAAAAGGACAAAAACAGTCCAAGCATAATCTCATGAAGTCATTACTGCTTATAGTTGTAGAGATACTTGGTTCAACAGAGATGGATGGGACATTTAATTAGTCTAGCTGTAGTACTGAACAGAAACCAAGGGTTAATTTTATTCTCATCCATTAAAGAATAATATAAAGTTCCAATTTTAAAGAGAGCTTTCTTATATGTTAGCAGAATATTTTTCAGAGTTAAATAAAATTCTTCAATGTTCGTAGAGCGCCATTTTCTCTCCTGGTTTCTAGATGTCTGCTTTAAAATACGTAACTCAGAATTGAACCAAGGAGCCAGTTTCCTCTGATTGATTAGTTTCTTTTTCAGCGGAGCAACTTTATCAAGTAAAGTTTGCAATGAATTTGTAAAATTATTAACAAGATCATCTAAGCCACTGTTCCCTGATGAATTGCTCTGCAAGACTTAATCTGTTCAGTTTTTTCGATCATGAAAAACTGACCTGACAGTGCATGTGCGACCTGTTGACCTCATGTATTTTCACCTGGCTAGATGCTAATATGTCGAGGAAGTAAAACTGGTCGGTGAGCGCCACAACATTTCAACTCTAAACTTTGAAAGAGCTCAAAATGATCTTTTTTTACCTGTAGCTCAGTCAGGGAATGCAGTAATGTCTCCACCATTATTAAAACCTGTCGCAGGTTCATTTTGGGCGCTCAGGTTTGTTTACGTTCATCACGCATGTAGAACTTCTTCTTCTGTGTTTTTTATTTTATTTTACGGAGAGTTTACCACTCTGCGCATGTCAGTACTTCTGTTAAGAACGAAGCCCGCTGCATGTAAACGCTCATCATAGACTTATTGTGCCCATGTAAATGATGCATTCGAATAATTTAATCTGAAAACATGTCAATCCGGTCAAAGAGTTTTGCGTAATGTAAACATAGCCGTTGTTAGAGCAGTGCAGCTTCATGCTCCAGCACCAAGCCACCTCTTGGCCACTTTAGACCAGGGTTTCTGGGATTTACCAAAGCTCAAATTCCCAGGAACAGTTCAAAGCATCCAGACTCAGATCTCTTGTAAATGAGTCCTCGAGGCTCAATGGGATTAACCTGTCTAATTTTTTTTTTATTATTAAAGTTTTATTCAGTTTACATATTTAAGAAAAACAACATAAAAGATAATGGGAAAAAAACCATTTCATAAATATGTGAAAAAAAAAAAATCAAAATACATCAAATGAAAGGTGGCAGAAAGAAGAAAATTTTCTTATTTTGTCTGCCCCTTTTTTTCTCTCCAAAAAAACAAAACAAACAATTTACAAACAATCAATTCAAACAATTAACTACCAAAAACAACAGATCAATTTAGTAACATTTCACACTCAATAATCAACAAATAGATTAGGATGCATTACTTGAAGCTTTAGTATTTTGCTAGCAGTTTAGACTTGATAATTTTTTTGAATTTCATCACAGAGTTTACATCTTTAACATCTTTTTCCAAAACATTCCACAATTCCACTCCCTTATTCGAAATAAAACGTCCC
>JBBPBX010025997.1:9120-38435 GCA_038048925.1 Garcialebias charrua
TATATATATATGTATGTATACAGTATACATATATTTCATTTTTGTCACAAAATTAATTCATTGTGTAAGCCACAATTCTAAAATTGCACTTTGTTTATTGATATAGCCTATTTCATCATAGAACAAATAACACCACGCAAAAGATACAATTACATTAATTTTCATAAGAATTGTTTAAGATGGTTACACAATGGATAGTACAGCAGTCCCTCGATTATCACGGGGATCCATACCCTGAAACCCTGAGATAGGGCCAGGTCGAGCTTCTAGCCCGGGTTAGAAAGCAGCTCTACTGCAAAGTAGTGAGGTACTACTGTACAATATTTTAAATAAAAGTGAAAACATACAATCACAGGTTTGCACATACTGTCCCACATACACACAACCTTTGGCTTTAGTATACACTGTGCACATAGATATTTCATATTTGTGTACAGTTGCTTCCAATTAGAGCTGTCATTTCTAACCTGAACCCGGAGCCTAGCCCCGGCCGACCCGGATTAGGGCCAGTCCCGGCCATAATAATGTGTTTAATATGCAGGTTTGGTCAGTGTTGGGCTTTTGCTTGCATCAGCTAACACATTTCGAGCTTCTGCCACCTTAATCAGAAGCGTACATCCACATAGGCGGTCAAAGTTTAATTTAAAATGTTCAGATTAAGACCTGTAATTACTGTAAATTTGTTGGGTCGGGTGGGGTTTGGAAATTATGGCTACGGGCTGGGGGCAGGTCGGATCAGATTTTTTTGGGCCCGAATGCAACTCTTCTTCCAATTCCACAGTTCTCGCTTTTTCATTTGTTCATCACAGTTGGAATTGTGTGGCTATTTTCTTTAGGGCTGGAGATGTACTCACTACACAACTATTTGTAAAGTCCATAGATTAATTTATGTGATGTTGAAAATATGATGAGTTTATGAATATCTTGGAAACTCTGTATGAAAAAAATTGTGTACAAACAAATTACACAAAGAGAAATATTGTTGACCAACCATGGATGACAAAAGGGTTGAGAAATGCTTGTAAAAAAAAGAATTATTTGTATTCGTGTTTCTTGAAATTGCGAAGTCAGAACGCTGAAGAAAAATATAAAAAGTATAAAAATAAATTAGTAGGGATTATAAGGAAACATAAGAAAGAATATTATAGTAAATTATTAGATAAAAGTAATGGTGATATGAAAGCAACATGGCGAGTAATGAATAGTGTTATGAAGAATCATAAAGCAAAAACTAGTATTTCAAAATATTTTGTAAAAGAAAAAGATGAAGTTTATGATGAAAATGAAATTGTCAATGGATTTAATCAGTATTTTGTGAATGTTGGATCAAGCCTTGCAGCTAAAATACCAAAAGTAAATAATAATGTGAGCCACACAATTACAGGCTGTACAAGCAGTATTTTTCTAAATGGAACTAACGAAGAGGAAATAATGAAAGTAGTAAAAAATCTTACAGACAAGAGATCAAAGGACTGGGTGGACATGGATATGATGTTTGTAAAGGATATAATGAGCCATGTTATTGAGCCGTTTACATATATATGTAACTTATCATTTTCAACAGGAATATTTCCAGATAATATGAAAGTAGCTAAGGTAGTTCCTCTTTTTAAAAATGGTGATAAATGTGTGTTCAACAATTATAGACCTATATCCTTGTTACCACAGTTTTCTAAAATTCTTGAAAAACTATTTGTGAACAGACTAGATCAATTTATAGACAAACAAAATATTCTAAGCAACAGTCAATATGGGTTCAGAGCTAAAAACTCTACATCAATGGCTCTCATGGAATTAATGGAACAAATAACTACTGCTGTCGATCAAAAACAATACTGTGTCAGTATTTTTGTTGATTTAAAAAAAGCATTCGATACTATTGATCACACCATTCTCCTTGAAAAACTGAACAAATATGGTATTAGAGGACCAGCATTACAGTGGGTATCTAGCTATTTGAAAGATAGGAAACAATTTGTACAAATAAATGATGTAAGATCTGACCTCTGTAATATCACATGTGGAGTTCCCCAGGGCTCTGTGCTTGGACCAAAGCTATTTATTTTATATGTGAATGACTTGGTAAATGTGTCAGGACTCCTTAAATGTATACTTTTTGCTGATGATACCACATTTTTCTGTTTAGGTGAAGATATAGAACAAATGTTGGAATTGATAAAGACAGAATTTACCAAAATACAAACTTGGTTTAAAATCAATAAATTATCATTAAATCTAGAAAAAACTAATTACATGATATTCAGTAATAAAAAGAAAACTGTTGATGTTCCACTCAAAATTGAGGGTGTTGAGATTTGTAGAGTGAGTGAGGTGAAGTTTTTGGGTGTTATTATTGATGACAAACTGACATGGAAACAACACATAAATTCTGTAAGAATAAAAATAGCTAAATCGATTGCAGTACTATACAAGGTCAGAGACCTATTGAATGATAAAGCTCTGTATTTGTTGTATAACACAATCATTGTTCCACACTTAATCTATTGTATTGATGTTTGGGGGAAAGCGTGTAAAACAATCACAAAGCCTATTTTTGTATTACAGAAAAGAGCTGTAAGAATTATCACTAGAAAACATTACTGTCATCCATCCAGTACATTATTTTATCAACTGAAATTATTGAAGTTCCATGATTTGGTTGATTATAATATTTTATCAATTATGTATAGGGCTCAGAACAACAAATTACCTTTAAATATCCAAATGCACTTTGTTAAAAGACAAAGTTGTTATAATCTTAAGGGGACAGAGATGTTTGTAAAACCACAATTCAGAACTAGTTTGAAGGGACGTTCTACCTCAATCCAGGGAATTAGATTATGGAATGGCTTGGAGAATGTAGTTAAAAATGCCAAGTCACTGTTTACATTTAAGAAAATGATCAAAAGGAATTTGTTGAAAAAATATATATGAATTAGCATAATGTGTATTGTATTATTTATTAGTTATGTATTAGTATTAGAAAATTAGAAAGAGTTAGTCATTTTGTACTACTGGTGGAAGATTATTAATGTGTTTTGTATCAATTTTTAGTTATGTATTAGTATTAGAAAATTAGAAAGAGTTAGTCATTTTGTACTACTGGTGAAATATTATTAATGTGTTTTGTATCGATTATTAGTTATGTATTAGTATTAGAAAATTAGAAAGAGTTAGTCATTTTGTACTACTGGTGAAATATTATTATTGTTTAATCTGATTGTTTGAAAAAAGGGGCAGATATAATAAGATTTATTCTTCTTTCTGCTACCTTTCATTTTTTTACATTGTGTACGTATCATTAATGAGATTGTCTTGTATTGTGTTTCTTTTGTAAAAAAATGAACAAATTTAATAAACATAAACATTTAATAAACATAAACATGTTGCATTAGGTTATAGCAGAGGACATGGATATTCCATCTATTTTTTTCCCATCTATTTGTGGCCAAGTCATGGAAGTAAGAGGTCCAGGAGGAAGACACAGACATTTTTACAAAGTGATGCTCTGCATCTTGCCATGGGGGGTTCTAAGGTGCTCCCAGACCAGGGATAATGCATAATTCATCCAGCAAACCCTTATTGTGATCTCCTTCTAAATGAAAATAGTAGAAATACTTCAAAGTAGAGGCACCAAGGTGTCACGTGCCAAGAAAAGATGGTGGTGTCACCTCAGATCCAAGCTACCTCTGGTTGGACCTCCTCACCATCATTTAGGGCTGAACCCTGCTGCCCTAAAGAGATAGCTCATTTCAGCTGCTTGTATCCAAGAGCCGTGGGTGTTGTGATTTCTCATGACCATCAGTGAGGATTGGGAGGTAAATTGACCAGTAACTGAGAGCTCTGCCTTTTGGCTCAACTTCTTCTTTACTACAAGAAACCAAAGTAATGCCCACATACTTATGGATGAAGCCCCATTGTGTCAGTTCATTTCTTGCAGCATCTTGCCATCACATGTGAACAAGACTTTCATATAATTGAACTCCTCCACTTGATATAAAAACTCAACCCTAGAGCAGAGGGACCATTCCACTTTTTTGTAAGAACAATGACCTCAGACTTAGAGAAGAAAACTCTCATCCCAGCCACTTCAATGTTCAATGTTCAATGTTTCAATGTTTAGATGTTTACTGTTACACCGAGGGACTGAGAGAAACGCAATTTCGGTCCTGTGTATGTCCTGTACATATTGCAGATCTGACAATAAAGTTGACTTTGACTTTTTTTTTAACTTTGACTTCCAACTCAGCTGTTAAGGGTCCCTGCTGCATCCGAAGCATCGGAATTGTCTAACTGATGTAGTTGCATGATAAAAGTTGTCACTTTGTTCTCAGTGTAGCTTCACCTGCCCCTTCTCGACGCAAGGCCTGGGCTGTACTCTTTCTCACAGAAATATGCACAAAGTATTGTTTGATTGGTCAGAAGTTTGTGGGCGTCTTCATCAATGCAGCAAAGCACTCAGACCTTTAGCTGTACGACTCTTCAATATACACTAAGATAGTCAAATAGCCAAAATCCCCTGGATGGAAATAGTGCATACATTGTGCACAGAGGCGTTAGTCTGCCAAAATGTGTGGCACTTTCTTCATGATAGATTTGTGGTCAAATGGCTGCTGGACGGAAAGAATGGAAACCCAGGCAGTGATGTATATGACAGTAAAAAGGCGTTCCCAGCAGAACTGTGTCATGTGTCTCATGGACTGAAAGGTGTCTATGGAAATGACCGTCCTGAAACCACATGACTGTGAGCCAGCTGTTCAGCTTTTGGATGGACTATGCAGGGATCTTAACTGCTCCATGAAGTTCTCACCAACATGCTCTCCACTAGGCCTTGTTTTACCTGGGTGTCCCAGAGTTACTGTTATGTGTGAGGTTACCTGTTTCCTGGGGTTTTCTTTCATCAAAGTCTTTGAATTGCTGCTAGTGTGACCTATCAACTGAGGCTAATTTTCTATGGGAGACACTATACTTTAAAACATTCCCACCATGTGAAGGTGGGATTTTTATGGAGGGGTGTTTATTGTTAATGTGGAGCTATCCAAATTGAAGAATACAACAGGCCAACTTCAGGTTCAGCTTGAACCTTTCTCCAGCATATTTTCCATGATACTTTATATCTTCCATGCTGAAGTCCAACTGGCCTCCTTCTCTTAAGATTCCTCATTGACTGACGAAGCCCTCTGGAGTGAGGGTGAAACGTTTCTACTAAAAAGAAACTGTCCAGATGAACTGATTGAGAATGAGCGGATTTGATACCTGGACTATTGAGAATGAACTTTCTTGTCATTCCTCATCAGTTTATTTCTCCCCATCTTGTCCATCTGAACAATACAGCATATAATAATAATAATAATAATGAATTAAATTTATAACACACTTTTCATTAGTGAAAATCTCAAAGTGCTACACACATTGAATGCTACACACATTCATACACCAGTAGCGGCAGACTACCATGCAATGTGTTTTCCAGTCCAACCGGGAGCAACTCGGGGTTAAGTGTCTTGCCCAAGGACACAACGACACATAATGTGGGGAACCGGGATTCGAACCGCCAACCTTCCGATCGGGGGACGACTGCCATTACCACTACGCCACGGCCGCCCCGTATATAATACTATAATAGTGTAAATGGTAAATGAACTGTACTTAGAGAATACTGTATAGCACTTTTTCCATTTGATCAAGATACCCAAAGCACTTTATAACACAATCTGTGCTCTCATTTATCCATTCATAAAGCATTCTACTATTTCTTTACAACGAATAATCAGTGCTTTATCACAGTCATACACCAATGGGACACACATCTGAGGCAATGAGGGGTTCAGTGTCTTGCTCGGGGACACTTTACCATACCATACCATACAATTTTATTTATAGAGCACTTAAAACAGCAACAAGGCCAACCAAAGTGCTGTAAAGACAGACAAAAAACAAGCAACTCATAAGCAACAAATAAAATGAACTAAAATCAGAATATAGACATAAAAATGTTGCAGATAATAAATATAATGGCCAACCTGTGTGAAGCATACAGGTTCAACCACAGATCATCTGACGTTGATAGCTACGGAATAGCAGTGGGTTTTTAAACACGATTTGAAAACAGAGAGGGAGGGGGCCTGTCTGACAAGCAGAGGTAACTCGTTACAGAGTCTTGGGCCTGCTACAGAGAAGGCCCTGTCACCACTGTGCTTAAGACTAGTTCCTGGAACTGTGAGGAGCAACTAGTCCGCTGACCTCAGTGGTGGGACATACCACTATAGCAAATCAGAGATGGGGGTGCGGGGGCAAAACTGTTCAGCGATTTGTAAACATACAGGAGAATTTTGAACTGGATTGTAAGACGAACCGGTAGCCAGTGAAGGGAGGCCAAGACTGGTGTAATGTGCTCTATTTTGCCTGTACTGATTAAAAATTGGGCTGCTGCGTTTTGGACCAGTTGTCATGCAATGGTGGTCTGACTGATACCAAACAGGAGTGAATTGCAGTAATCGAGCCTTGAATGCGTGTATTACTTTCTCCAGGTTATTTTTGGACAGTATGGGCTTCAGCTTAGACAGTCGTCTCAGCTGGAAAAAACAGGCTTTAACAATCGTTACTTTGGCGTGTGACTGCTGGTGGAATCTAACCCCTAGCTCGGGTATTGGAAAACAACTGCTCTAACCATTCAGCCACAGCCACCCAAACTACAGTTTGTCTAAGCCCTTATTATATTATATTTTGTTTATGTTATTCATCAGTAGGAAATTGTGATTAACTCTATCCAAACAGTTAAGTCTATCTATAAATGTCTTTATTAAAACTCTAAATCCTAGCTGTTTGGACTACACTCTAGTTGCTATAGCAACAAATTTGGCTGTAACACAATGGCTGAGCGTGCAACCTGTTGTATTGTTTCTAGAGGGATAGAAAGGACTTCCTTGAAGTTAAAATTGCTGAAGTTCCATAATTTGGTAGATTACAATATTCTAGTGGTGATGTATAAAGCTCAGAACAACGCACTACCTTTAAATATTCAGATGCATTTTGTTAAAAGACTAAGCAGTTACAATCTAAAGGGAACTGATGTATTTGTAAAGACACATTGTAGAACTAGTTTGAAGGGACGGCCTACCTCAGACCAGGGAGTTGGATTGTGGAATGACTTGGAGTATGATGTGGAAAAAAGCAATGTCAATGTTCATGTTTAAGAAAATGGTCAAAAATGAATTGTTAAATAAATATATATGACGTAGATTAATATGGAAGCACCATTTTAGTTTTAATTTCGTCTCATAACCGCTTCCATAGATTAATGTGTAATGTATTGGAATTGGAAAATGGAGAGGAGTTATTAATTTTGTTTTGTTACTTATAGATAATTATTGTTTGAATTGATTGTTTGAATTGATTGTTTTGAAAAGGGGCAGATATAATAAGGTTTTTTTCTTCTTTCTGCTGCCTTTCATTTTATATTTTATTTTCATAAATACATGTGATTGTTGTGTATTTATTTTTATAAAATGAATAAATAAATAAATAAAATGGTTGCTGTTTCTCTTTTTGTTATACTACAGACATACATTTAAATATAATAGAAAATAAAGTTATGAACAACTGAAATAGTTAATGAATTAAAAATACAGTACAAAAACATTTGTCATTCGTTTTGTTTTTTCTCCATTGTTCTAAATCCACACTAATGCCTGACCCTAAAATTGAGGTGTGTGTGGTTTATGTGTTTTGCATTTAGGCATTTCATCTCAGCAGTACATCCTGTATCCTAAAGGGTCAATACTTGCAGTACATAGGTTTGAAATCTAACCATCTATTTGTGACAGTATGTTTAAAGCTTAGAGAGAAGCTAAACAGGTAATTCAAATATGAAAATAAACTCAACTGACCGTCCATGTTGTCAAAAGGCAAAACACTGTTAAAAAAAAAAAAAAAGTCACAGAAACAGGTCTCAGATGTTTTTCAGGAGGAGGACAGTCTTGTCTGTTCAGTGTCCTTGCTGTGTGTGTGTTTTTCTTTCAGCTTTTTTTGTCGTAGTTTAACTGTACTTCCCTTCCCTACTGGTTTGGCTTGTTGGTTGGCTTTAATTGAACCGTAAGAAACATTATTACACAGTATTCAGGCATGACACAGGCTGAACTGACTTTTATTTTAATTATAACTGTAACCATATAGCAGTAGTTTATACGATCAGATCACAGATTGTTGCAAACACCTGCTGTCATTAAAACAGTAACTTTGTTGATAAGAACACTGATGGTTGAAAAGCAAAAATAACCGAACTACGAGGAGTTTTTTCTTTGTTTTAGTTTTTTGCAACGTCTGTTTTAATGTGTGTCAGAACATAGAGAACTCACAGGGAGAGGGAGGACACCCCCCTTCAATTATCTCTTGCTGTTTGTGATATTTACTGTACACAGAAGGATTTTTTAAACCGTCCATCCATTTATCTTCCGCTTGTTCTGAAGTCTGGTCACGGGGGCAGCAGCTTGAACACGGAATCCCAGACATGTTTATCTGCAGCCACCTCTTCCAACTTTTCTGGGAGGACCCCAAGGTGTTCCCAGGACAACTGAGAGACATAGTATTTCCAATGTGTGCTGGGTCTTTCCCAGGGTCTCCTCCCAGTCGGACTTGCACAAAGAACCTCCCTAGGGAAGTGCCCAGGAAGCATCCTTACCAGATGCCCAAACCACAATATTTGAGGATGGCCACCACGAGAAGCACTGACAACTTTGGAACCATGGCTCAAGGTAGCTATTTCAACAATTGATGTGCAGAACATGTGATCCTTGCAGATGATGTGGTCCTATTGGCTTCATCAGTTCGTGATCTACAGCTTTCGCTGGAGCGGTTTGCAGCTGAATGTGATGCGGCCGGGATGAGGATCAGTTCCTCCAAATCCGAGGCCATGGTCTTGAGCCGGAAAAGGGTAGCATGCCTTCTCCGGGTCGGGGAGGAGGTCCTGCCCCAAGTGGAGGAGTTTAAGTATCTCGGGGTCTTGTTCACGAATGAGGGAAAACTGGAGCGTGAGATCGATAGGCGGATAGGTGCAGCGTCCGCAGTGAAGCGGGCGCTGTACCGGTCTGTCGTGGTGAAGAGAGAGCTGAGTCAAAAGGCAAAGCTCTCAATTTACCGATCGATCTACGTTCCCACCCTCATCTATGGTCATGAGCTCTGGGTTATGACCGAAAGAACGAGATCTCGGATACAAGCGGCTGAAATGAGTTTTCTCCGCAGGGTGTCTGGACTCTCCCTTAGAGATAGGGTGAGAAGCTCAGTCATCCGGGAGGGACTCGGAGTAGAGCCGCTGCTTCTCCACATCGAGAGGAGCCAGTTGAGGTGGCTCGGGCATGGACACCTCCCTGGTGAGGTGTTCCGGGCATGTCCCACCGGGAGGAGACCCAGAGGAAGACCCAGGACACGCTGGAAGGACTATGTTTCTCGGCTGGCTTGGGAACGCCTTGGGATTCCCCCAGAGGAGCTGCTCCAAGTGGCTGGGGAGAGGGAAGTCTGGGCCTCCTTACTTAGGCTGCTACCCCCGCGACCCGACCCCGGATAAGCGGAAGAAAATGGATGGATGGATGGATGGAGGTGCAGAACATGACCCACTTGGACTCATGTCCCTCACCTCAACTGCAATGCAGTTCTTCTGTCAGGCATTCCCAGCAAACCCTCATTACACGTTTGGGTTTGCCAGGTCTATCCATTATCTTCTCACACCATCTGGCCCAACTCACTAGCAGGTGGTGAGCAGTTGACATCTCAGCTCCTCTCTTCACGCAAGTGTCCAAAACAAATGGCCGCAAATCAGATGACATGACAAAGTCAGTCACTGATCTACAACCTAGTGCATCCTGGTGCACAATGCCCTTATGGACACCCTTATGTTCGAACATGGTCTTCGGGATGGACAAACTATGACTAGCACAGAAGTCCAACAACAGAACACCACTAGAGTTCAGATCAGAGAGGCCGTTCCTCACAATCACGTCCCTCCAGGTCATACTGTCATTACCCACGTGTGCATTGAAGTCCCCCAGCAGAATAAAGGAGTCCCCCACCTGACGAACATTCCAGCACCCCTGCCAAGGACTCCAAGAAGGCCAGATATTCTGATCTGCTGTTTGGTGTGTATACACACACAACAGTCAGAGCTCGTCCCCACATAGGAAGGTTTAGGGAAGACCCTCTCATCTACCGGGGAAAACTCTGACACATAGACTCCAAGTCAGGGGGCCAAAAGTAGACCCACACCAGCTCAGCACCTCTCACCATGGGCAACTCCAGAGATTAATAAAGTCTTGCTCTTCTCAAGAAGATTGGTTCTAGAACATATGCTGTGCGTCGAGGTGAGCCCAAATACATCTAGTCGGTACCTCTCAACCTCACGCACAAGCACAGGCTCCTTCCCCCCGAGAGAGGTCACATTCCATGTCCCAAGAGTCAGCTTTGGTAAGCCAGGGTCAGAGTGCCAAGGTCCTCGCCTTCGGCCACTGTCCATGGTATCGTGCATCCGACTGGTATGGTCCCTCCTACAGATGGTGGGTCCACAAGAAAGCAAACCCATGTTTCTCCTTCAGGCTGAATCCGACCGGGCCCCTTGGATAGAGACCCGGTAACCAGGCACCAGCCAACAAGCCCCTCTCTCAGGCCTGACTCCAGGGTTGGGCCCTGGTAACCCATGTCCGGGCAAGGGACACCAAGTTTGTATTATTTGGTCCATAAAAGTCTATTGAATCATTATTTGTCTGGCCTGCCACCTAGAACCAATCTGCCTTAGGAGACCCTACCAGGAGCAATTAAAATTGGCCTGGACAGCATAGCTCCTAGGATATTTCAGGTGCACAAACTCCTCCAACACGATAAGGTAGTGATTGAAGGAGGAATATATATTATTTAAATATGTAACAGTAACTTACACAAAATAGGCTACGGTACTGTAAATGTTTTTTGTTTGTTTGTTTTGATTGTTTGTTTGTTTTGTTTTTTCTGAACAATGCCTTTTAAACACGGCTGGTAAAAAAATCCAATGGAATTTTCCATTTGAGTGAAAGTGAAACCATTCCCTCTTAGTCTGAAGAGTTGTTTGTACCTGGCTGGGTGGATGGATGAAAGTTACAGCAACAAAACAAAGCTGAATGTAATCTGGATTCACAGGTGTGGTTCATTCATTAAAGAGCCAGCAGAATTTTAAATAAGAAATCTGATCAATGCACATTTGTTCTTGTGACTCAATGAGTGTATGGTACCTAGAGGTTATGCACCATAACCAATGTTCCCTGAAGGAAGGGAACAAAGTGCAACACATGATATGGGAATTGCGCCTCTGCGCGGTTCACCTGAAGCATTACAATCACGCCTTTTAAGGCAAGTGAGGCTTCTGTGTCACCAGAGGCCACACCCCTCTAGAATAAAGACGCAGAACGGCTCACAATCGCCCTCTGCAAGCACTTTGTCGAGCTTGTGCATTGGAGGAGCAAACAAGTGTTGCACTTTGTTCCCTTCCTTCAGGGAACATTGGTTATAATAATAATAATAATAATAATAATAATACATTTTATTTGTAGGCGCCTTTCTTGGCACTCAAGGTCACCTTACATTGTCAATCATAAAAAATAAAATAAAAATAAACCAGACACATTAAAAACATAGAAAAAACAAGTAAAATGAATTAAAAAATAAAATGAAAATAAGACAATGCAATTGTTATCATGCATAGGCTACTTTAAACAGGTGAGTTTTGAGTTTGACTTTGAAATGTGGCAATGAGTCTGTGTTGCGAATATCAGGTGGGAGTGAGTTCCAGAGCTGGGGAGCAGAGCAGCTGAATGCTCTGCTCCCCATAGTAACAAGACGGGCAATGGGAACAATGAGCTGGATGGAAGAAGAGGATCTGAGGGTACGAGCAGGAGTAACAATGTGAACAAGGTCCGAAAGGTATGGAGGAGCGAGGTTGTGGACAGCTTTGAATGTAAGGAGGAGTATTTTGTAATTGATGCGATATGGGATGGGAAGCCAATGAAGCTGTTTTAAAACAGGTGTGATGTGATGGATTGAGGGGGTCCGTGTAATGATACGGGCAGCTGAATTTTGGACCAGTTGTAATTTACGAAGGGTTTTCTGGGGTAGGCCAAAAAGAAGAGAATTACAATAATCTAAACGAGAGGTGACTAGACTGTGAACCAGAACAGCAGTGGAGTGAGGAGTGAGGGAAGGACGGAGACGATTAATGTTTCGAAGATGAAAGTAGGCTGACCGAGTGATATTATTGACATGGGAAGAGAAAGAGAGGGTGCTATCAAAGATGACACCCAGACTCTTAACCTGATGGGAGGGAAAGATGGAAGAGTTATCAACTGGAATGGAGAAGCTATGAAGTTTGTTTAGTATTGATTTAGTTCCAATTAAAAGAAGTTCTGTTTTATTGCAATTTAGTTTAAGAAAATTTAAAGTGAACCAGTGTTTTATTTCAAGCAGACAATCAGTGAGGGACGAAGGTGGAAGTGCAGAATTAGGTTTGGTTGAAAGATAGAGTTGGGTGTCATCCGCGTAGCAGTGAAACTGAATATGATATTTGCGAAAAATGAAACCAAGAGGGAGAAGGTAAATGATAAACAATAAGGGTCCCAGGACTGAGCCTTGTGGAACACCTGAGGTAACGGAAACAGGATGAGACGTGGATGATTTTAATTGAACAAACTGAGTGCGGCCAGAAAGGTATGAATGGAACCAGTTGAGAGGTGTATCTACAATGCCAAGAGAGGAAAGTCTGTCCAGAAGAATTTTGTGTGAAATGGTGTCAAAGGCTGCAGTCAGATCAAGCAGAAGGAGTATGGATAATAAACCAGAGTCGGCAGTGAGGAGAAGGTCATTGGTGATTTTTATGAGTGCAGTTTCAGTACTGTGGAGCGGACGGAAACCAGATTGAAATTGTTATTGTTATGGTGCATAACCTCTAGTTCCCCTTCAGTCAGGTCACTGCAGTGCAACACATGATATGGGAACATACCATCACGCCGTGGAAATGCATGCTTTGTGCAACATTAGGCCCAAACAGACAGGCGGTAATACATTCAGCTCTCCTTTGTAGAGAGCACAGCCTATGTGACGTCATGAGTTGTGACATCCAAGTTGTAGTATTTTATGAACGTGTTAGGAGATGTCCAGTTAGCGGTAGCACAGATGTCTGCCACTGACACACCCTTAAATAAGGCCCATGAAGTGGCTAACCCTCGAGTTGCATGAGCATGTACACCATTGGGCACATGCTGACCTTTGCTGCTGTATGCTCTAGAGATGGCCTCTGTCACCCAGTGGGAGAGGCGTTGCTTTGACAGGGCTTTGCCTGCAACAGGAACAGCAAAACATACAAACAGGGGATTTGTTTTTCACCAGCTGCTAGTTTTCTCCATGTAGGTGCTCAGAGCCCGCATAGGGCAGAGCGCGTTTAAATGCCTCTGTTCTGCAGACAGAACAGGAGGAGGAGGAAAGGCTGACAATTCAAAACCCAGACTTTTGTAATTTAAAGTTGGGACTTTAGGCGACTAAGCTGGGTTTGGTCGCAGAGTGACCTTTGACCCATCCTGAGCAAACTGGGTGCATAGGGTGTGGACTGACAGTGCATGCAGGTCCCCTACATGTTTGGCAGAGCATAAAGCTAAAAGCAGAGCAGTCTTATAAGACAATAAATCAATCTTAGCACTCTGCAGAGGCTCAAATGGAGGATCGCAGAAGGTTTCACGGACCAGAGTTAAGTCCCACTGTGGGGCCAGGACTCTGCTCGGAGGCCTCACCCTCATCACTCCTTTCATGAATCGGATCTCTGCTTGGAGGCCTCACCCTCATCACTCCTTTCATGAACCGGATCACGAGAGGGTGGGAGCCAGGTGACTTGCCGTCCCATCCCTCGTGACACGCTGAAAAAACTGACAAAAGACTTCAATGGTGGAAAAGGAGCGACCTTTATCCAACAGGTCCTGTAGAAAAGTGAGAAGCTGAGCTATATTACAGGAATATGGGACAATATTCCTCTCCAGGCACCAGATCTCAAAAATCTCCCATATGGAGTGACATATAGCAAGGTGGGCATTTTCCTTGGTTGCAAAGGGATCGACGTCTGCTTTCCCGTATTGTGTCCAGATCTGGTCCACAAGGCGTGGGTATAGACGCCACTCTGAGAGGGACGCGCCTCTCGACAGAGCATCTGCCCCGTAGTTCAGTTCTCCTGGCAGGTGTGTCGCTCTGAGTGACAGGAGATGTGAACTGCACCATGTTAACAGCTCTTGGGTCAGCAGCAGGAGGGGTGGGGAGTGAGTACTCCCCTCTCTGTTGACATGGGCGACCGCATAGGTGTTGTCCGATCTTATCAAAACATGTTGACGTGAGATCAGACCCCTCCTGTAGAAATGTTTTAATGACAGGAACACAGCCAGCAGCTCCAGCTAATTGATTTGAAGCTGAGCTTCCTGCTGGGACCACACACCTTGTACGTGCTGATTTCTGCAAAGATCCACCCCCCCCAACCAGATTTGGAAATGTCTGTTGTCATCAACACTTGAGACAACACCCTGCCCAGCGGGACACCTCTGCTCATCGCTGAATTGTCCCGCCATGGCTGCAGGGCTTCCAGGCAGACTGAGTCGACAGTCATCCCCCTCATTTGTTGCGGGGGACAAGATGCTGCAGCTGCATGCTCACCCAAACCTGGAAAGCGCACATCTTTAATAAGCCGAGATGAATTGAAACGAGTCCTGCTGCCATGAGGCAAAATAGACACTAACAAAGCTTTATTGTCATAGTTTTGTCCAGTTGGGAAAGAGCCAGGCAGTGCTGCAGGTCGGAAACTCGCTTTTCTGACAGCCTCGCTCTGTACTGAACAGAGTTCAACTCCAAACCTAGGAAAATGATTTCCTAGGTCGGCGACAAATGACTTTTTGCTGAGTTTATCATGAAACCTAGGGATTTTAGGTGTGACATCACACAATCCGTGCGTAATTTTACTTGCTCTCTGGAGCTCGCCAATGTTAAAATATTGTCGAGATAATCGAGCACTCTGATGCCTTGAGCACTCATGGGTGCCAGCGCCGCCTCGAGGCATTTTGTAAACACCCGGGGGACTGTCGAGAGGCTGAAAGGCAAGGCTTGATATTCGTACATGGCGTCTTCGAACGCGAAACATAGGAACTTCCTGTGGCTGTGCAGGATGTTGATATGGAAATAGGCGTCCCACGGGTCGACACTGCAAAACCAGTCTCCCGGGCGTACAGACTGGACCACCTGCCTCAGTGTTAACATTTTGAATTTGTATGATCTGAGTCATCTGTTTAAACATCTCAAATCCAAAATGGGTCTCAAGCTCCCCCTTTATTTGGTACCACAAAGTATTTGCTGTAATAACCTGTTTCTCTCCTCAGGAGGAATACCTCTGATCGCTCCCTTCTCCAGGAGCAAGCTGATTTCCTCTCTCAGCATGGGGGCACGAGCTGGACAGATAGTTGACGTAATCACCTCGGAAAAGGGTGCTGGACATCTGAAAAACTGCAGTCTGTAGCCCTGAACTACAACTCCCATGACCCATTACGATAGGCCGCATGCTGTCCAAGCTCTCGCATGAGCAGTGAGTCTGGAAAGCATGCCTAGTTGTCTCAGGTGGGGCGGGTGTGTGTGGGTGACACCGTCTTCCCTGTGTAACTGAGGGCTTGTTTTCAGTTGACACTGCACTAAAACCATAGATATACGGTAAGATCTGATGTAGTATATCTCCGTATCCTTTTCATATACTTATACTTATATTTCCGGATATTCCCGGAAATGGACCGCAATGATCCTTAAAAAATCCCAAGATCCCAAAATCCGGATACTTATCTTTGGCAGGCCCTTGACAAATAACAGCCACATTTATTTTGGATCTGCCGAAGATAAGTATCCAGATTTTGGGATTTTTTAAGGATCATTGCGGGCCATTTCCGGGAATATCCGAACACAGATCCTTCCGTATATCTATGGTTTTAGTGCAGTGTGAGGGCTTGTGTGGCCCTCTAGTGGACATAGTGTTAACAACAGTTTTGGGCTTATTTGTTTGAGATGTTCCACATTTGTTAGTGGACTCATTTGGCCCGGTTCTGTGCAGGGGCTTATTAGAGGGGAGTCGACAGATTGTTCTGAGTGGCTGCACGACCTCTTTATTGACCCTGACTTCATGAAAAAATGGTGGGAATTCCCTTTTAATGCTGACTTGTGAGACAGAACATTTTTCACATTTTGAGGTTTTATTATTGCCTGAAAACAATAATTTCTCTTTATTACACACATAGGGAAACGTGTTTTGTGCAGTATTGTACATACCTGACCAGCTAGTCTAGGTTTCTTGACCACAGGCTCTGGAGAAACATGGTCGGCTCTTATTTTGCCCATTGGGTGAAGACGCCTGAATTGTTGCTGAAGCAGCTGTAAAATTAGGCTGACTTCTGCTTCCTGTCTCTGCTCGCTGAAGACGTTCTAGGTTTACCAGCTTGTTTAGGGACAAACCGGTGCTTGGACCAGGCCTAACCCTGAGGCGCGCAGCCGCGCGGCTCTGATTTGGACGCTGCCCTCTGCTCACTTCTGTCGAGTGTTGGTCTCTTCTGAGCTGGGCATCTAGGGAGCGAATGTTGTCTCTGTGGAGCATTTCTGTGACTGCTGGAGTCCCTCTGCTGTGAATATTGCTTTCTGGGCAAACCTTCATGTTGGGCTTCCTCCTGTTTACGCCTCTGATCACAACGGCTCTGGATCTTCTCCAGGGCACTCCCAAACAGTCCTGAAGGCTCCACAGCCTGATGGAGGAACATGGAGCCCTGACTTTCAGGTAGATCAGTCAGTGTGAGCCACAAATGTCTCTGAGCCACCACAGTCTCAGCCATGCATTTACCTTGGGCGATGGCGGCTGCCCACGTCAGGCAGAGGATGAAGTCTGCTGTTCTGTATGTCTCCTCCAGCGTCTCAGCAGCCTGTTTCTTTGAAGTCGTCTGCTGAAGCCCCTGTAGCTTTTCAACTTGGTACACCTGCAACATGGAGGCCGTGTTGAACGCGCATGCAACAAGGCCCTGAGAGCGGTAACTTTTCTCCAGCTGAAGTGCTGACGTGCGGCATTGTTTGCTGGGGGGCGTTGGTTTTGACCCTGAAGTTTTTGGCGCCAAGCGTGCAGCCAGAGTCTCATCCATTGGCGGTATGTGAGCTAGGCCTACCGCCTCCATGTCCTCTATGTCAAGGAACTGCGACAAAGGCATGGAGAGTGGTGCTTTTGGGGCTGCCCACGAGCGAGTCAGCTCGGTCAGGAAGTTTGGGAACACAGGCATTTTGTGTCTCACCGGGACCTGCTGTTTAGATAGGAAGTAGCTGCCCGCCAGTTTGGTCTGTTGCTGGCGCGGTGGTGGTGCAGGCTAGGTCACTTTCAGAGTCTCAGCTGCCCTGCGGCACAGTTCAAACAGGGCTGTGGTGGAGCCGTCCGCCTCGCCCGGAGCTGGTGTCATCCCCTGGTAGAAGTCCTCGGAGTCTCCGTCGTCCTCCTGCTCGTTGTCCTCGTCTGACATGTCGCACGAGGCCATAACAGATGCCTCGTCTGAATGAAGCAGTTCACACGAGTCGAACTTGGAAAATTTGGGCTGGCTCGAGCTGTCTCTCACCTCCTCGTGGAGGTCCATCTGGTCTCCCCAAGTCAGCGTCCCACTGTCCTCCATCACATCGGCCTCGAGTTCTGTTGAGGGCCTGAGTGGCTCGGACGAGAGCGGGTCTTTTGTCACATTGGCGTTCCCCATCGTCTTGGCCACGAACTCCATGCGCCTCTCCCTCACAGACAGACGAAGCTGGCTGCAGTGTGTAGACGCGTCTGGGTTAGCTAAAGCAGCTTTAGCGTGAACCATTCCCAGGCACACGGGGAAGGCTTCGTGGGTGTCCGTCGTCGTGATGACGAAGCCAAAGTTGTTCGGGCAAGGCCGTGACCCAGGGCTAACCGGTCTTGTAGCCTTGCCCGAGTTTTTTGTCTTTTTCTTCGCCTTCTCAGGAGCCATGTTGGGGAAAGGTGTCTAAGTTTCCGTCGTGCTGTTCGTCGAAGGCGGTCTCAAGTTAGGCAAAGCTAACAGCGAGAGCACGCGGTCCAGTTAGCAAGAGCTAACAGGTCGTGAACAGCAGTTTCTTCTGAGCTTAGTTAGCCACACCAACTAAGCGATTCGCAGGTTGGTGTTCTCTAGTGACGCCCTGGGTAGGGAGCGTGCTCACCTCCGATTAGGCAGTTCAGTCACAGAGAAGTCCTGCGAACTTCAGGTTGAAGCGAAGGTGAAGTGCAAAAAGAGGGCGATCGTGAGCCGTTATGCGTCTTTATTCCAGAGGGGCGTGGCCCCTGGTGACACAGAAGACTCACTTGCCTTAAAAAGCGTGATTGTAATGCTTCAGGTTAACCGCACGGAGGTGCAATTCCCATATCATGTTTTACTGCAGTGACCTGACTGAAGGGGAACTCATTGATCATTAGGGTGACTTCTGATTGCATGCTCACAGAGTGAGATTATGGATATTTGGTAGTGATTGGAACTATGACCAAAAAGTAGTACCTGTCATAAACACCTCTGGCATTCCCTTTGTCTGTGTCACAAGTACCTGCCCATAAGAAGGTGTAAGTTCAGCAGTTATATGAGGGCTCACCTGTGTCAAATGAAAATGTTATTTGGTGGCAGGAAGTTTGGCAGCCTGTTAAAACCAAATATAAAAATGAAATGTTAAAATAAAATACATTTTAAAAATACATAAACTAGCTGCTCTTGTGTATAAGCCATGGAGTCTAAAGCATGAGGGAAAAAGTAACAGCTCTTTTACTGGGAATTACAGTATTTACTAAAAGGCAGAAATGTTACTAACTTATGTAGAAAAGCAACAACAATAAGTGGAAAATGTTGTGTAGAATGTAAAATTTACATCCCCTGAAGCACAGAGGCTCACGCTCTATTCAACCTCTTCCTGACTGCCTGGCTGACATCCAGGACTAGATGGCTTTAAACTTCTTAAGTTTCAATGAGAAGAAGTCTGAAGTCATGTTGTTCCATCCCAATGGCTCATTCATGAACCATGACATTGACCATCTCTATCTAGCCCCGCAAAAGAAACAAAGAGTCACTAATCTGGGGGTGATAATGGACCCTTGCTTGAAACTTATGTAAACATGATTGTTAAATCCTGCTTTTTTCAGCTGAGGTGGCTGTCTTAGCTGAAGACCATACTGTCTAAAAAGAATCTTGAGACAGTAATCCATGCTTTCATAACATTTAGGCTTGATTACTGCAATGCACTTCTGTTTGGAATCAGTCAGTCCTCCATTGCATGTCTACAACTGGTCCAAAATGCTGCAGCCCGATGTTTAACTGGTACAGGCCATAGAGAGCACATCACACCAGTTGTGGCCTCCCTTCACTGGCTACCCATTCACCTTCAGATTCAGTTCAAAATACTTGTGTGGTATATTATTAAGGGGAGTTACCTCATCTCTCTCACCCAGTAGGAGGAGCCAGTGAGGTGCTCTTACCTCTGGTTAGAGAAGAAGAGTGCTTGAACATGTTCTGTTTCTTCTGGTTTGGCGTTTGAAGGATTAAAGTTGACTGCTTGGAATCAGTTTGTCTCTCCTTCTTCACACGCTACATTGGTGACCTGTGACGTGAAATATGTCAGAACCAGCCGAGAATTGTGTTTCTTCTTTGGACTCTGCCTCTGCGGCATCTTCTTCGCGCTTACAGCCGACCCCAGCTGACTTTGCCCCCGCCGCGACTGTTAAACTCCCGGAGTTCTGGCAAAGCGACCCGATTTCATGGTTCCAACACATCGAGGCACTCTTTCACCTCCGAGGCGTAGATGCAGACGAAGCCAGGTACTTCTTGGTCGTGTCGGCTCTGGGTCAGCCGTCCACCTACAGAGCTATGCCGCTTCTGCGTAACCCACCGTGCGTGGGAAAATATGGCACCCTCAAACAGTTTCTGCTTCAAAGGTACAGTTTGTCTTCGACTGAGCGGGCTGATAAACTACTATCCCTGCCTGGTTTGGGTGACGGCACGGCCGTGGACATGATGGACAGTATGCTGTCACTACTTGGCTCAGACGAGGGGGGTTTCCTGTTTCCGCACATTTTCCTGTGTCAGCTTCCGCCGCAAGTGAGGGCAGCCTTGGCTAATTCCCCTCATTTAGCTGCCGGTGATTACCGGGGCTTGGCGGAGGAGGCCAACCGAGTCTTGCTGGCTACCAGATGGTTCGTTGTGCAGAGTACGTCGGTGGAGCCCCAACAGCCAGCGAAGGAGGAGTCAGCGGTGGTTTCAGCTGTTGGCGCACGAACACGTCGTGGGAGCTCCCTGTGTTTCTACCACCGGAATTTCGGCAACAAGGCCAAGTGCTGCATCCCGCCATGCACATTTTGAGTGTCTGAAAATGAGGAGGCCGACGCTCAGTAGCAGCTGTGGGCACTGGCGAGCAAGGTGAGCTGCTCTACGTCACAGACTCCCTGTCAGGACGTCGTTTTTTAGTTGACTCTGGTTCCCAGAAGAGTTTGGTCCACCCTCTTGGGCCTAACTTACCGGGCCAAGGCAGTGGCCCATTGCTAACTGCAGCTAACGGTTCTCCGATCGGAACTTTTGGCACTAGACGGACAACAGTTTCTTTCCATGGACGTGAGTTTGAGTGGGACTTGGTTGTTGCCTCAGTGACTGTTCCTATTATCGGTGCAGATTTTTTATGCGCTCATTGTCTGTTAGTTGATGTTGCTAACCGCAGGCTTATTGATGCTGTGACTTTTGCCACTTTCGCTTGTGTGTCTGGGGGGGCTGGGCCGTTAACTCATGCTAATGTTTTAGTTTCAGATTATGCTTTTAAAATTGGTGGCAGAATTCCCCTCTTTGACTACACCTGCTTTTTCTTCTTCGGAAACTAAACCCGGGGTTGAGCATTTCATGCCTATTGTGGGACCTCCTGTTTTTGCACGTGCACGCCGCTTTGACGCCGTTAAACATGGCCATTGCTAAAGAGGAATTTGGTACCATGGAGAGGTTGGGTATTGACACTCTAACAGCAGGGCCTCTCCCCTCCACATGGTACCGAAAGCAGACTGGTCGTGGCGCCCATGTGGCGATTTTCCCCCCTTAAATAATGTGATGACACCTGATCGCTACCCCATTCCGCACATTCAGGACTTTTCTGTTCGGTTGTCGGGTGTTTCCATTTTTTCTAAGGTGGATCTAGTGCGTGGCTACCATCAAGTTCCAGTGCAGGCAAGTAATGTCCTTAAAACTGCTGTCATCACCCAATTTGGGCTTTTTGCGTTCCTCCGCATGCCGTTTGGGCTTAAGGGGGTAGCACAAACTTTTCAGAGGTTGATGGACTCCGTGTTGCGGGGCCTCAGTTTTTTGTTTGTCTATCTGGACGACATATTGGCGGCCAGCTCGTCTACCGAGGAGCACCTGTTGCATCTGAGGGAAGTTTTTCGGCGTTTGGATGCAAATGGCTTGATCATTAATCCGGTCAAATGCCAGCTTGGTTTGCCGGTGATCGACTTTTTAGGTCATTGTATTTCCGCACAGGGTGCAGTTCCATTGCCTGCCAAGGTACAGGCAGTGGCAGAGTTCCCACATTCTCTGGTGGTGAAAAATATGCAGGAGTTTTTAGGCATGGTGAACTTTTACAACAGGTTCATTCCCAACACAGCCCATCTCCTGCAGCCTCTTTATGAGGCCCTGTACTCGATGGTGCAACACTATTGCTATGGGAATTGCGCCCCGCGCGATTACGTGAAGGAATACATTCACGCCTTCACGGCAAGGGGTGTCAGCGTCACCCCAGAGACCCCGCCCTCTGGGTACTTAAGACGCGGACACCCATCCTACTTTCTCCAAGTGCACTTCACCGAGCTTCAGCATTGAAAAGGGCCAACTGTGTTGCACCTCGTTCCCTTCCTTCAGGGAACATGAGTTATGGTGCATAACTTTCAGTTCCCTTATCAGTCAGGTCTCTCGGTGCAACACTATTACTATGGGAACGTAATTCATTCACGCCCTTGAAATGCTCAGTAAAATGCATGCTTGTGAGAACTTCTGCCTTTATACATTAGGCATCTCTCGGCCGCTCTCTACTGTGTGTTAGAGAGGACAGCCTGAGTAACGTCACACGTAGTAACGTCCAAACTGTAATGTTTTTGCAAATGTGTTCGTTGAGCTCCAGTTCGCAGCTGCACAGATGTCTGCAACTGGTACACCCTTGAACAGTGACCACGAGGCGGCCAAGCCTCGAGTAGAGTGGGCACGTACCCCAGAGGGCACCTGTTGACCTTTGCTACTGTACGCCTTTTTAATGGCCTCAGTCACCCAGTGTGAGAGGTGCTGCATTGACAGGGCCCTGCCAGTAGCCGGGACGGCAAAACATACAAACAGTTGGTTTGTTTTCCTCCAATCAGCTGTTTTTTCAATGTAAGCACTTAAAGCCCTAACGGGGCAGAGTGCTCTCAGCCTCCTCTATTCCTCAGTGAGGACGGGAGCAGGAGGAAATGAAGAGAGTTCAAAGTCCAGACTTCTGGGATTCAAAGTCAGAACCTTTAGGACATATGCAGGATTAGGCCGTAGGGTGACCTTTGACCCGTCAGGGGCAAACCTGGTACATATTGGGTGCACAGATAAAGCGTGGAGGTCACCCACACGTTTTGCCGAGCAAAGAGCCAGGAGCAAAGCGGTCTTATAAGATAGTAAATCTATCTTAATGTCGTTTAATGGTTCGAATGGGAGCTGACAGAGAGCATTCAGGACCAATTGGAGATCCCAATCAGGGGTCAAAGTCCTGTTGGGAGGTCTCTTCCTCAATACGCCCTTCATGAACCTTATCATGAAAGGGTATGCACTGGGTGTCTTTCCCTCCCAGCCTTCGTGGCATGCCGAGATGGCTGACAAAAACACTTTAATTGTGGAAAAAGAGCTGCCTTTCACCAGCAGTTCCTGTAGAAAGGTAAGAAGCTGGACCAGGTTACAGGAATAAGGAATAATGTTCCTTCCCATGCACCAAGCTTAAAAAAAAACCCATTTACGAGCATAGAGAGTCTGTGTTGACATTGCTCTCGCTCCCTGCATTGTATTTACCACGTTGCTGGGGAGGCCTGAGGCCATCAGTTTGTTCCTTTCGGCAGCCAAGCTGAAATTTGCCACAGTTCTGGGCGTAAGTAGAGAGGCTGTTCTTGTAGTCGAGGCAGCGGGCCTCTGAAGAGGAGCAGTTGTCCATGTTCCAGAAATAAGTACATCTCCAAGGGCCGCGTGGCCCCTTGGGGGCCAACAATATTAGGGAGGGGACCTTCCTGTAAGTGTGCTCCAGCTCCACCCGAACTGGGGGAGCTGGGGGAGAGGTACAATGCATTGGCTCTGCTGGATAACCGTGGGCCAGAGCGTCTGCTTTTGCTCAGTTTAGTAAGCGGCACGGTACTCTTGGAGTGCAGGTTTTGTATGCGAACAGACCTCCTGATTCCAGGCCACTCCTTGGCTGGGTCTGGTTCACAAGCCTCCGGCTCCACAATTGCTCTGGAGCTGGGTTTGGCTCCAGGGAGCTGCGTCAGGCACGTCTTCCCTAAGGACGTGTTTTGACCAAGGTGGTGGTGACCCATACGCCTAGAAATACGATAATCTGGGCTCATTTTTGCAATAATATGACTGAGCTGCAAACTCCCTGACGAGAGGATGTTATTCAAAAGCACAGCTGGGCTAGTGCGTTGAGCTTGGTCACACATTTCAGGTTCACTGGTCGTGCACGGCCTGTTGTTTTTACAAGATGAAAAGCCAGTGCTTAAAACTGCACAAATATCCTTTTTCTGCTCAGCACCTATAAACCTGGATGATTTCATTAGATCCAGGCTTTCTCGGGCATGAGGAAGAAGTATCTGATCCGGCCCAGGTGCATTTCCTGTTTTGTAACAACATTTATCTACGACTCCTGCAGCATTAATGTTGTCCCCCTTGTCAGCATGTGAGTTTGGCCCGGGCCTGCAGGCTGTTGTTGTAGCCCCCCACCCCCACCCCCCGTTGTTCAGTGCTGTCATCTGCTGAAACATATCTGGGGGCATGACGGTGCGTTTTTATGGCCACCACGTTCTGTCAGCACGCCCTCCGGGCATGCGGAGGTGTTGCAGGCATGGGGAATTTGTGTGTTGTCGGTCCTCTTGAGTTCCGACGGTGTAGGGGTTTAAATGTGTGAGTCCTCTCATCCGGTCTCGTGAGAGCCGGTTTACCTGTTCACAGACGCCTCGGGGTCTGTCTGCTACAGACAGCCTTGTGGCGACCTGCTGGGGTTTATTGTTCTGATCAAGTACCCCGTGAACCGCGAGGGAGGGGGAGTGGCAGCCCCCACCCTTTATAGCGATTTTATCAGAGGGGAGCTGTGTTGTTGTTTGTTTGTTTTTTGTTTTGTTTTTTTAGTCAAGAAACAGGGCAAAACTGTTCTTTGAATTTTATTTTGTGTTTTGTGCAACAACCTTTTGACTTTATTTCACATACACCAGAACATTCATGTTTTGTGCATACAGTAAAGTCACCAGCTTTTTGTATTCTTTTACAAACAAAGTCTGGACATGTAAACTTTGGCTTCCTTACCACTTGGGCGGACAAGCCAACAGAACTGAGCAGAGGGCCTGTTTTGTCAAGCTCGCTTCTGTCTTGTCTCACGATTCGCCGAAGAGGTCCTCTGTTAGACCGCTTGGCGGGGCACAAACCTATTCCTACTCCAGGACTGACCAGCCTGGGGTGGGCCCGGTGGGGGTCGCTGCCGGTGTTCACCCTCGTACGCCGGCCTCTTCTGCGGAGGGTGACGTGTGGCTGAACGGTGTCGCGGCTGCACGGGTCTGCTCCTGGTGTTCTCCCTGGGGGGGGGGGGGCAAAAGCTCTCCTCGGCATTCCCTCCCGGAGGGCCTCAGCCTGTTTACGCCTATGTTCCAGCCTGGTCTGAATCCGGTCCAGGGCTCTCCTGAAGAGTCCTGTCGGCTCTATCGAGTGGTGCAGAAAATGGACTTGCTGACCCTCTGGAAGGTCAGTCAGAGTCATCTACAGATGACGCTGGGCAATGACCACCTCAGCCATACATCAGCCTTGTGCAATGGCAGCTGTCCCCGTCATGCGGAGCACAAAGTCTGTGGCCCTGCGGGCTTCTTCTAGCACCTCAGTGGCAGCCTGCTTGTCTGTCGTCACCTGGAGCTCCTGCATCTTCTCTGTCAGGTACGCCTGCGTCATGGCGGATGCATTCATCGCTCGCGTCGCGAAGCCCTGAGCCCTGTAACACTTCTCGAGCTGTACAGCTGAGGCTCGACAGGCTTTACTAGGCAAAGTTGGTTTTGTTCCAGAAGATCTGGAGGCCAGGTCAGATGCAAGCGTGTCCTCCATTTGTGGCACGTTGGCTATTCCTGCTGCCTCCATTCCAGCCACGTCTAGGAACTGTGAGAGCGGGAGCAGCATGGGAGCTCTGGGTTCAGCCCAGGTGCGAGTCAGCTCTGTGAGAAAATCCGGGAAGATGGGCATCCTGTGCCTTGTTGTAGATTGTTGTTTGGCATAAAAATAATTCCCTGCCAACCTCGTGACCTGTTGACGAGGTGGAGGTTCTGGCCAAGGGATCTGTAGCACGTCCGCCGCTCTG
Organism: Garcialebias charrua; assembly: GCA_038048925.1. NCBI lineage: Eukaryota > Metazoa > Chordata > Actinopteri > Cyprinodontiformes > Rivulidae > Garcialebias > Garcialebias charrua. The sequence continues at coordinate 34,780 of JBBPBX010025997.1, forward strand.
CAGCACAAGTCAAACAGAGCGGGGATCAAGGTGTCAGTCTCCGGCAGCACTGGTGCCGGATTCTGTGAGAGGTCCTCCTCGTCTCCTTTGTACTCGTTGTTGGCTTCATCACCAGAAATTTCACCCGAGGCCGTTAGCGAGATCTCATCCGCGTTCATCATGCCTCGAGTGTCAAACTTGGCCGTCGAGTCCCCAATGAGAGCCGCCACGTCCGGGCTGTCACCCCATTCGACCCGAGTACTGTCTTCCAAATCCATGCTCTCAAGCTCCGGCGTGGGAGTGAGAGCCTCTGTTGGGTCCAGGTCTGTTGGCGCCGCAGCTGCGCCCATGGCTTTGGCCATGAAGTCTACTCTGTGTCTCCTCACCGCCTCCAGCATCTGGCTGCAGTGTGGGCAAGAGTCGGGTATGTCCAATGCCATTTTCGTGTGCAACATCCCCAGGCAGACAGGACAGGCCTTGTGGGTGTCTATCACCGAAAGGGAAAAACCGCAGCCGCTGGGGCAGGAGCGCGAGCTGGGGCTCGCCGCCCTTCTAGACTTTTTCGTAAATCTTGGTTTTCGCTTTCCTTTCTCGGGAGCCATGCCCGAGAGAAAACGAGCAAGCTTTCTTAAAATCCTTGTCCGAGACGTCTCCTCCGTCACGTCGCTTTTGCTGGCTAGCCTGCTACGACTTAGCAGGGTAGCGATGTAACGCAGTTAGCGCCATCGAGCGAAGCAGTCTGCGGAGAGAAGAGAAGAAAACTTCAGGGTTAAGAAAAAAGGTGCCAGACTAGCTTTCGCCAGCCCAACAATACGCAGGAAATTTCTTTGTACGCTCAGCGTAGGGAACGAGCTCACCTCTGGTCGAGCGATGTAACAACAGAGAAGTCCCACGAAGTTCAGGTTTAAGCGAGGTGAAGGGCAAAAAAAGAAAGTAGGATGGGCGTCCGCGTCTTAAGTACCCAGAGGGCGGGGTCTCTGGGGTGACGCTGACGCCCCCTGCTGTAAAAGCGTGAATGTATTCTTACAGGTAATCGCGTGGGGGCGCAATTCCCATAGCAATAGTGTTGCACCGAGAGACCTGACTGATAAGGAAACAGATCAGCATCAACATGATGTGATTTTTCACAGTGATTCCACTGGTTAGATATTAATAATCTTTTACATTTTTATCATTGTCTGTAACTGGGACCCTGTGCACATAATTTCATCCCACAAGTTCAACAAGTGGTGCATATTCACTATTTATTCAACATTTTATCATACATTAAAATAAATAAAAAACAGTGAATTCTTACCATGCACAGAAGCTGCAGCATTGTGCTGATCTGTGAGCAGGGCAGAAGCCAGGAGGCTTGGAGTGTTTCATGTGGAGTTTAGAGATGAACCATCACATTCTGGATAAAAATACAGTGATAAACACAAGTGGCGGACAGTTAACATTGATGCAGAATAGCTTAGCTTCATAGCATCGATGTTGTGCTATTATAGTGTCAGCGTCTTTTGTTAGTTAAAATATGTTCAGAACCGATGAGATGAGTAACTTAAAATATGTTTAAAGTTAGAAAACACTCGCCATCTTCAATAATTGCTTCAACTATTGTGGCTGTGTGTGTGTCCAAAAGCTACCGATATTAGCTGGGCGATCATTTCTAATCAATCCATCCAGCTCGCTTTTGGATCTTCTCATCACCAACAAAGCACAAAAACGCCTGCACAAAAACGCCTGCACCTTTGCATTTGACCACAGATTGGACATGATTTGTCTTTTTTTTTTTTTCGAGCTACAACAATACGCGCAAGTAGGCTTCGGAGTGATGTGGGCGAAGACAAGATGGCGGATCAGTTGTTTGGAAAAGAGAGAAAAAACACTTAAAACACAAAGGGGTCGGGTGCAATGTGGAATGGGTGGTGGCCGAGGGCGGGGACCCTGGCGGTCTGATCCTCGGCTACAGAAGCTGGCCATTGGGACATGGAATGTCACCTCTCTGGTGGGGAAGGAGCCTGAGCTAGTGTGTGAGGTTGAGAGGTTCCGACTAGAAATAGTCGGACTCACCTCAACGCATGGCTCTGGCTCTGGAACCAGTTTCCTTGAGAGGGGTTGGACACTCTTCCACTCTGGAGTTGCCCCTGGTGAGAGGCGCCGAGCAGGAGTGGGCATACTGGTTGCCCCCCATCTCGGTGCCTGTACGTTGGGGTTCACCCCGGTGAACGAGAGGGTAGCCTCCCTTCGCCTACGTGTGGGGGGACGGGCTCTGACTGTTGTTTGTGCCTATGCGCCGAACGGCAGCGCAGATTACCCACCCTTTTTGGAGTCCTTGGAGGGGGTATTGGAGGGTGCGCCTCCTGGGGACTCCCTTGTTCTGCTGGGGGACTTCAACGCTCACGTGGGCAATGACAGTGAGACCTGGAGGGGTGTGGTTGGGAGGAACGGCCCCCCTGATCTGAACCCGAGTGGTGTTCTGTTGTTGGACTTCTGTGCTCGTCATGGATTGTCCATAACGAACACCATGTTCAGGCATAAGGGTGTCCATATGTGCTCTTGGCACCAGGACACCCTAGGTCGCAGTTCGATGATCGACTTTGTTGTCGTCTCATCTGATCTGCGGCCGCATGTCCTGGACACTCGGGTGAAGAGAGGGGCGGAGCTGTCAACTGACCACTACCTGGTGGTGAGTTGGCTCCGATGGTGGGGGAGGATGCCGGTCAGACCTGGCAGACCCAAACGTATTGTGAGGGTCTGCTGGGAACGTCTGGCAGAGTCTCCCGTTAGGCGGAGCTTTAACTCCCACCTCCGGGAGAGCTTTGAACACGTTCCGAGGGAGGCGGGGGACATGGAGTCCGAGTGGGCCATGTTCCGCGCCTCTATTGTCGAGGCGGCTTATCGGAGTTGTGGCCGCAAGGTTGTTGGTGCCTGTCGTGGTGGCAACCCTCGAACCCGGTGGTGGACGCCGGCGGTGAGGGATGCTGTCAAGCTGAAGAAGGAGTCCTATTGGGCCTTTTTGGCCTGTGGGACCCCGGAAGCAGCAGATAGGTACCGGCAGTCCAAGCGGCATGCGGCTCGGGTGGTTGCTGAGGCAAAAACTCGGGCGTGGGAGGAGTTCGGAGAGGCCATGGAGAATGACTTCCGTACGGCTTCGAGGCGATTCTGGTCCACCATCCGGCGTCTCAGGGGGGGAAAGCGGTACGCGACCAACACCATTTATGGTGGGGATGGCGTGCTGTTGACCTCAACTCGGGATGTTGTGAGTCGGTGGGCGGAATACTTCGAAGACCTCCTCAATCCTACTGGCACGTCTTCCACTGAGGAAGCGGAGCCTGGGGACTTTGGGTCGGGCTCTCCAATCTCTGGTGCTGAGGTCGCCAAGGTGGTTAAAAAGCTCCGCGGTGGCAAGGCTCCGGGGGTGGATGAGATTCGTCCTGAGTTCCTTAGGGCTCTGGATGTTGTGGGGTTGTGTTGGCTTACGCGACTCTGCAATATCGCGTGGACATCGGGGGCAGTTCCCTTGGATTGGCAGACTGGGGTGGTGGTTCCCCTATTCAAAAAGGGGGACCGTAGGGTGTGTTCCAACTATAGAGGGATCACACTCTTAAGCCTCCCTGGTAAGGTCTATTCAGGGGTTCTGGAGAGGAGGGTCCGTCGGATAGTCGAACCTCGGATTCAGGAGGAGCAGTGTG
>JBBPBX010025998.1:12106-28390 GCA_038048925.1 Garcialebias charrua
TACACTGTCATACATACATATACATATATATACACATACATACATTCATATTCAGTCATATACCCATCTACATATCTACATATGATACCTGCGTGTGTATCCCTGCATCTATTAGTGTGTGGTTGTGAGCATGCATAAATGAATAAGGCTTCTCTAATAGAACATTCAATAGTGACCGCGAAGCATCAGAGATCCGCCCCCCAAGACCCAAGCCAGACAAATGGGGGTACCAGAGCTCAAGACCCCAAGAAGGACCCCGAGCTCAGAGCCCCCAGGGCCACCGGAACAGGACGAACCACTCACCCACCCCCCAGATCCGACCATAGGGGAGAAATTGGAGGGCCCTACCAGCAACCACACACAATGACCCCCTGGGGCCCAACAGCTACAAACTCACTGGACCCCACCAGAGCCCGTTGCACCGACGTAGGCCCGGGCACCAGGGACTCTCACCCCTCAGGCCCAGGCCCGATAGGACCAGAGGACCCCAGCCCCACCAGGCCGAGCTGACATAAGCCCAAGTGCCCAACCCCCGATGCCCCGATTCCGAGGGCTCCAAGCGCGCCAGTAGGCAAGGGCATACCCCGCCAGGGGGCCACGTGGCAGGATCACGACACCAAGTAGCCTCAGATGTATCAAAGAGGGGGCACCCTAAGTCCCGGCCTGACTACTGCAGTCATTCATACACAGATACAATCACACAAGCCCACCCTCATCCTCATCCTCAGTCTCTCAAACAAAGACATATAAAAACTAAACTAAACTAATGCAATTCTACTAAAACACAACAAAGTTAAATCAGGTCCTCTGGACAGTTTATTTTTTTGGTTGAAACATTTTGTCCTTAATCCAAAGGACTTCATCAGTCAGAGGAGCCACAACAAACTCAGTCCTATAAGTGGCACACTCACATTGTGGTCCAACCAGTTTCATGGTGATAAGATGGTTTCTGAAGTCCGCCCTCTCCACCATCGACTCCTCTGATGCAGCCATAGAGAAGAGGTTCAAAACATCAAAGTTCATGCTCAATAATTCAGGTAAAATATCCTACAAAATTAAGTCAGGCCCTCTGGACGATTTTTTTTTTTCCCTGAAACATTTCAAACCAGCAAGTTTTGAACCACTTTGGCTACAACTGCCTCAGAGGAGTCGACGGGGGAGAGGGTGGGCCCCAGAAAACACCTTATCACTATAAAACTGGCATGCCCACTATGTGAGTATAAGCCACTTATGGAACTGAGTTTGTTTGTCTCCTCGGACTGATTCATTCATTCATTCATTCAACCTTTATTTATACAGGCTAGTCTCGTTGAGTCACGGGGACTCATTTACAAGAGGGACCTGTCTCACTCACACCAAACAACCATCCACTCTCTCTCACACCTAGGGTCAATTTAGAGTCACCAATCAGCCTAACAAGCATGTTTTTTGGTCTGTGGGAGGAAACCGGAGTACCCGGAGGAAACCCACGCATGCACGGGGAGAACATGCAAACTCCATGATGAAGTTCTTTGGAAGAAGGACAAATTGTTTAAAAAAAAAAAAAAGAAAGAAACTGTTCAGAGGACCTGACTTAACTTTATTTTATTTTTAACCTGGATTATGGAGCATGAACTTGGATATTTTACAAAGAGTTACATAATGTAATATAAGCACTAGCGCTGATGATTTTTGTACACTGCTGTTTTTTTAATGTCACAAAAGGTCGTTGACATTTCTAGGCATACAAATTTGGTCTTTACATCAAAGTACTCAAATGAAAATGAGTCATTGCCTTTCAAAATAAAATGCTCAACAACAATAAAAATAAGATCTATGAAGTGCTGAACTGTAGTACACTTTCCTCGTATATCACCAACTGCAAAATGCTTTAATATTTGCACACCAAAGGTTGGCTGCCGCTAGAACAACACAAAACAGTTAGGTAATTATCGAAAGAAAAACAAGTCTGCTGTAAGATATCTGAGACAATTTACAACGGGTGCTGGGATGATTGCTTAGTGATAATACAAGCGCTGCTGTGCAAGAAAATAAAGGCGGCTGCATATAAAACAGAACTAAGTTCCCCTGGCTAGGCTATTTAATGAAAAGACAATTTTCTTTATTGCTGCTGAGGTTTGCAACCTTTCTTTGTTTAAATACGATCACAGGTCGTTCTTGTGTTGTATGAGATGAAGCCCTGTTGAATAAATTAAATATATGTTACATTAATCCTAATCTACCTGCAGCCAGGAGGTTAAAACAAAACCAAACTTTAGGTTTCAGGAATATAAGATTAACCTGCACATCTGAAGAATCTTAAATCCATATATTTTTAAAGTTTAACATTTGAATGAATTGCTGAAGTCAAATTATGCAAATTTGGTTTGCAACATCAATATTAGGTGAGCAATGTAAACATAAATGTGTTCAATTCATAAATCAAGCTTGTTCACACATCTTCAGGTAAGATAAAAAAAGTTTCAGTGTTTTGTTTTCTTACTTTGTCTTACTTGATTTATTCAAAATTATTTCAGTGAGATTGGGAAATCGAATCAAATCCAAACCAAGGTCCTCAGTTTACAAGGTTGATTGTCCTAAAACTTTGAAAAAAACTAAGAGCACAACTGCAAAATAGTTAAATAAATTAAAGGAAACATCTGAGTGGAATAATTCTGCTATGCTGATTAACTGATTGATTGCAATTTCTCCTCAAGTGTTAGAGGTTACAGAGTTCCTTCGAGGAAATGTGTTCTCTTGCTTTAAATCATTCGGTCTCACAAATATAATGTTTTCAAATTTTAGAAAAGTTAAATGAACATTGTCAGATATAATTACAAAAAGCAGCCCTTTGACTAATGAGCTCAATCTAAAGTAATTTACAAACGAAATCTTAGTGCATGTTAAACTAGGGTGAGAAGCTCAGTCATCCGGGAGGGACTCGGAGTAGAGCCGCTGCTTCTCCACATCGAGAGGAGCCAGTTGAGGTGGCTCGGGCATCTGATTAGGATGCCTCCTGGACGCCTCCCTGGTGAGATCTTCCGGGCATGTCCCACCGGGAGGAGACGCAGAGGAAGACCCAGGACACGCTGGAGGGACTATGTTTCTCAGCTGGCCTGGGAACGCCTTGGGATTCCCCCAGAGGAGTTGCTCCAAGTGGCTGGGGAGAAGGAAGTCTGGGCCTCCCTACTTAGGCTGCTACCCCCGCGACCCGACCCCGGATAAGCGGAAGAAAATGGATGGATGGATGGATGGATGGTGTTGTCCAGCAATCAGACCTTTGTTGAAGAAGTATTTCAATGACAGAAATACAGCCAACAACTCCATGAAATTGATATGTAATATTGCTTCCTGTTCATTCCAAAGGCCGCGGGTGTTCTGATTTCTACATATCGCCCCCATCCTGTTTTTGAGGCGTCCGTCGTGATGACCACACAAAATGACACCCTTCCCAATGAGACCCCTTCCGTGAAAACGGACAAATCTCTCCAGGGTTCCAGGGCCTCCAGGTACTCTGGATCTATCCTAACCTTCTCTGCCTGATTAGGCAGGTCAGGCTGTATTCGTTGGTTTAGCCATAGCTGCATGGGCCGCATTTTCAGTAATGCGTGTGGCACAAAGGGAATGGCTGCCGCCAAGAGGCCTAAGAGGTGTTGGCAGGTTTTCACAGGGACCCGTTGGTCCAGTTTAAATCTTTCCAGGCAACGGCGAATGGAGGAAACTCGTTCCTTCGAGAGCCATGCTCTGTACTGGACGGTGTCAATCTGTACTCCCAAAAACACGGTAACCCGTGATGGAATCAAATCGCTTTTTTGTAGGTTTATGACAAAACCAAGAGACTCCAGGTAAGAAATCACCCTATAGGAGTGTGACTGGGCCTGCTTTCTGCTTTCAGCCATGATCAGCAGATCATCTAGGTAATTCATGACCCTGAGTCCTTGATTCCTAAGAGGGATCAGGGCTGCATCCAGACATTTAGTAAATGTACGCGGAGCAGTCTTCAAACCAAAGGGTAAAGCTTTGAATTCATAAGCATTTCCCTTGAAGGCAAAGCGGAGGAACTTCCTGTGTTTCCTCCATACGCCTATATGAAAATAGGCATCTTTTAAATCCATTGTACACGCGTAGTCTCCAGGTCTCACAGACTGGAGGACTTGCCGTAATGTAAGCATCTTGAACTTAAATGTTTTAATCCTCTTGTTGAGAGTCCTGAGATCCAGAATCGTCTCAGGGAATGATCCTTTTTGGGCACCAGGAAGTATTTACTGTAGTGGCCAGAGCGTAGCTTGCATCCTGAGACCAAGCTAATCACTCCCTTTTGCAGCATTGTTGAGACTTCCTCCCTCAGCACGTGTGCACGTTTAGGGTTAATTTTAGATTGCAGCACCCCTGTGAAGCGAGGCGGTCTCTTTGAGAACTGCAACTTGAGCCCGTGACGTATCGTTGTCATGACCCATTCATTTGGTAGACACACCTTCCAGGCCTGCACATGCGCACTGAGCCTGTAGGGCATGTTGAATTGCTGCTCGTCGTGTTTTAGCGCCAGAGGGGTGACCTTTGACCCTTCATGCACTCTTTTGAGCAGGCTGGTCGGCCCGACAGAAGATATCGCGAGAGCTGACGTCTTTGGCAAAGCTTGTGTATCTTGCTGTGGTTCATAGTTTGACCACATGGTTTATTTATAAAAATGGGACTCGAGTCAAGAACCAGGGCAATCTGTGCTTTGGTACTTTTATTTTTGTACATGTCTGAAACAGTGTTTGTTTTGTTTACACATGCAATATTCGAGTCATGTTTGGTACGTGCACACATGCCACTCGCTCCTCGTAGTTTTTTACTAGGGGAGACTGGGTTCAAGAGGTTAGGTTCCCGTACCCCGTGGACAGGCAAACCTGTAAAATTATCAGTTCATCCTGCTTCATCAGGTTCGAGTCTGTTTTCCACATTGGGTCACTGAAGATGTTCTTGGCCAGTACTGGAAGGTTTCACCGCCACCAGCGGGTTTCTTCCGTGGTAGGCCACACGTGTCTTCCTTTGGGAGTGCAAAGCTTTTCCTCGGCAACCCCTCGCGGAGAGCTTCCGCCTGTTTGCCTCTTTGTTCCAGCCTGGCCTGGACACGTTCCAGGGCTCCCCCAAAGAGTCCCGTCGACTTGATCGGGTGATGGAGAAAAGTGGACCTCTGGTTATCTGGGAGGTCCAACAGAGTTAGCCAAAGATGGCGCTGGACGACAAATATTTCCGCCATTGCCTTGCCTTGGGAAATGGCTATTGTCCATATCATGCGAAGCACGAGGTCCGAGGCACGGCAGGCCTCTTCCATGGCTTCCGTTGTGGCCTGCTCGTCTTTTGTTACCTGGATATATTGGAGTTTTTCCACTAGGTATGCCTGCACCATGGTCGATGTATTCATTGCGCGAGCCGCAAGGCCCTGAGCCTTGTAGCACTTAGAGTTGTTTCTCCGAAGCACGGCAGGCCCTGCTAGGTAGTGTGGGTTTCATCCCCGTGGCTGTGGGGGCCAGGTGAGCCACCAGAGTCTCCTCTATCGGGGGTGCGTTGGCGAGGCCTGCTGTCTCCATTCCCACGACGTCAAAGAGTCGGGATAATGGCACCATGATGGAAGCTCCAGGTTCTGTCCAAGAGCGTTTGAGCTCCATGAGGAAGTCTGGACAAATGGGCATTTTCTGCAATGTTGTCGGCTGTTTTGCGTAGAAGTAGCTTCCCGCTAGCCTCGTAGCCTGTTGGGGCGTGGGGTCTGGCCACGTGACCTGCAGGGCATCCGCCGCCCTATGGCACAGGTCGAACAGAGCAGGGACCGACAAATCCGGTTCCAGTAACCGACAAATCCGGTTCCAGTAAGATTTGCGCCAGGTTCTGGGAGGATTCAGCAGTTTCTCCCTTGTGACCATATTCGGCGTCTTGGTAGGACACTTCAGGCGTCAGGTCCTCGGTGGCAACTGAGGATTCCGACATGTTGTCCTCTCAGACTCGGCCGCTGCATTCCAGGTCCACGTTGTCGGGCTCCGGTTCTGGAGCGAACACTTTAGTGCGACCTTCAGCGCCGCGTTTCTAGCCATGGATTTGGCCAACGCGTCAGCCCGTTGTTTCCTCACTACTGCCGACATTCGACGGAAGTGAAATCAGGAGTCAGGGAATTCCAGCGCTTTCCTTGCGTGCAGAATCCCTAGGCAGACAGGACAGGCCTCGTGGGTGTCCGTCGCCGAGAGGGAGTAGCCGCAGCCGCTGGGCCATGGGCGTGAGCGAGGACTCGTCATCTTGGATTTCCTCCTCCTTGTCCTCCGTTTTCCCTTCTCGGGAGCCATGTCCGGCGAGAAGCGTCGAAGTTGTTCCTAGTTTTCTTTTGTTTGAAGCCGTCTTCTCCGTCGTCTTGCTTACGCTGGTTAGCCTGCTAATGATAGCAGGAGGTTGTGACGCCGTTAGCGCCGTCGAAGCTGCGGAAAGAAGAAAACTTCGAAGGTGAGTAGAAAAAAGCTGGACTAGCTTTCGCCAGCCCAGCAATACGCAGGAAAATGTCTCTGTACGCTCAGTGTAGGGAGCAAGCTCACCTCAGTCAAGCGATGCAACAACAGAGAAGTCCCACGAAGTTCAGGTGTTTAAGCGAGGTGAAGAGCAAAAAAGAGAAATATGCAAGTATGTTGCACCGAGAGACCGACTGAAAGGGAACCTGAATTTGTCTGAAAACAGTGTAATTGGCTATGAATGCTAAAAAGGTAGCTGAAATGATAGAACAAGCGTAAATCAGCAGAATAAAGAATAAAGCAGAAATAATACACTTTTTCCCAATTGGGCTGAAGGAAGAAGCTAAAAAAATAGAAATTGTCTGAAAAGCTGAAATTAGAAAAGAAAAAAGCTGAAAGTAGATAAAAAGGCAGAAAGAAGCCTCAATTACAAGAATGAGGAGGAGAGAGCACACTTTTTTGCTGAATTAGGCTGAACAAAATTGAAACAAGTTCAAAAACATGTGGAATTAGCTTAAAAAGCCCAAATTAGCATACAACAGTTAATTAGTAGCTGGAAAGGCATAAAAAGCTGAAACTAGCAGAAATAAGCTGAAAGAGGTGTAGCAAGCTGAAATTATTAGAAATAAGTTAGAAGCACAAAAATGTTGTAGTTATACCAGAAAGAATATGAAAGGATCACACAACAGCTGAAAAACCCCAGCTGCAATTTGCTGAAAGTAGCTGAAAAAAGTTTACATCTACACAAGGATGCTGAAAGAAGCTGAAGCAGAACAAAAGGTGAAAGGAGCAGTAAAATGTTGTAAACGCATCTAAACTTGTGATGGATGTAAATCGATTCAATTCATTTTCTATGATAAAAAAGGTGCAGAAAAAGCTAAATATTTCCAAAAGCTAAAGTTACACCAATACAAAAACTAATATCAGGATTGTCCTAAAACAGTTGAAAGTTTATGTATGTATGTATGTATGTATGTATGTATGTATGTATGTATGTATGTATGTATGTATGTATGTATGTATGTATGTATGTATGTATGTATGTATGTATGTATGTATGTATGTATGTATTTATTTACTTATTTATTTATTTATTTATTTATTTATTTATTTGTGATTTGTTGAAATAGCTTGAAAACTGGAGGACAAGAATTGCACTGAAAAATGGATCACACTAGTGTGAATGCCTCATAAACACTTACACCATAACTTTTATTATAGGAAAGTATGAATTGTCTCTTGAAGCTATGCTTTTTTTTTTTGTAGTTGTAGCAATAAATTTTGTCACCATAGAAAAAGCATTAAAACTAATTAATTCAGTATTTTTTCATCATCTGTGTGATTGCATCCTCTCTGGTGTTTAAAGCAAAGAAATCAGAACGAGGCCTGATGCCTAAATAAGATAATTTAGTTACATTTCCTCTTTTCTCACTTCTATATTCAAGTAACTCACTCGTGTTTTGGCCAAAGATGACTTTATTTTGCGTAGATGTCAGATAAGGTAGTTTGGGCATGAAGTCAGGATTCCTTCTAGAAACCTTCCAGAGAGATGCTTCAGATATGTCCCACTCGAGGGAAAAAAATTAGGCAGAACCAAGACACGCTAAAGAGATTAATACACTTTGGAACACATCAGTGTTCTACAAAAAATCTAAAGCATGTAGCAAGGAGATCTGACCATTTCTACTGCAACCTGACCAATGTTGAGCAATAAAAACTAGATAGATTTCAACCCATCAAAAAAGATTAAGTACTGTATTGGCAAAATAGTTATATTTAATGGAAGGGTCAAATGTAGTGGGCACGCATTCTCACCTATCCAAAGCGATGCAGCACAGGTGCAGTATTGAAGCGGTGGTCAGGAGAACGTCCAGCGACGTCCGAACCAGACAGAACGTCTCACCGTAGATCCAGTTCTGGTCGACCAACTCGATGGCACCGAACGGCATCACCAACACAGACACCATCAAGTCAGCAAACGCCAAGGACACAATAAAGTAGTTGGTCTTGATTTTCCTAACAGGAAGATCAGACAATAGAAATCACTCAAGAGTCAGAAAAATTTAAATATACCGTTTTTTTTATTGTGATAGATGCTGATTTGAATGCCTAAAAAGATTGAATTAATCCTTCCTTGCTTCCTTGCTTCCTTGCTTCCTCCCTTGCTTTCTTCCTTCCTTCCTTCTTTCCTTGCTACCTTGCTTCCTTCCTTGCTTGCTTCCTTCCTTTCTTCCTTGCTTCCTTCATTGCTTCCTTCCTTCCTTCCTTCCTTGCATCCTTCCTTCTATCATTGCTTCCTTCCTTGCTTCCTTCATTGCTTCCTTCCTTCCTTCCTTCCTTGCATCCTTCCTTCTATCATTCCTTCCTTCCTTCCTTCCTTCATTATTTCCTTGCTTCCTTCCTTCCTTCCTTCCTTCTTGACTGACTGTGACTGACTGACTGACTGACTGACTGACTGACTGACTGACTGACAAGTTAAAACAAATAAGATCAGTTTTATGTAAAACCAGATTTAACAGTGAATGGCCCAAAACAAATAAAAACCCTTTTGTTCTCATAATAAACAAATATGGTTATGTATTTGCTATTAGTATTTTGTTTTTATATTGGTATTAATATTATTTTGATGGCAGTTTAAATAGCAGTTGTGAAAAAAAAACAGAATAACTGTTTCAATTCAAAACAAAACAAAAAGTGTAAACTGTGCTTTTATTCTGAACTGTCATTCATTGATTCATACGGTGGCACCGTAGATTCATTCTAAAACACATGAATTGAAGTGTCTTTGGTCAAATATTACTATATATTTTTTAAATTTCAACTGAGTAACACTTCCATAGAGTTCCATTGTAAGAATGGAATGCGGAAGTCACGTGGGTCATGGAGGGGGCGATTTGTTCCATGGCTCTGGTTACAGTCTGACTCTGCCTGCAGTAGCGCTCCGTCGCCACCAGAGGGCGCAGCTCCACAAGGTTTCCATAGCCGTTGTTTGGAACGAATGAGAGCTACATGAACCACGTGACCGCCTGTCGGCGAGATCAAAGTGTGTCAGAACTCTATATATATATATGGCTCTGGTGTGTCCTTGAGGCTCTATAAGACTAACCTGTATACAGGTACATAAAGGTTGAATTGAAAAAAAAAAACAGATTTTTTGAAAATTTAAATAAAAACATAATTCTACTTCATTAAAAACAGGAGAAGTTAAATCATGATAAGCAACTACTAAAACTACTACTAAAACAATTATTTTCAGATTAGAAAAAAAGTTATTCATTATGTGTTTTTTTTAATACGATCAATTGAGTGAATCTGAAAAGCCTTTCATAAAACCTGGATTTTTTTGTTGTTGTTTTTTTAAGTGTAGTCTTTTAACATCCATTGCATTTTCATTCATATAATCTAGAACTTCAAATAAAAATTAAAAAAAAAAATAAACACTATTTTAGAAACATTTACATTTTGACCTGTAAAAAAGTGCCTCGAGGGTAAAATTAAAAATACAGCTGGCAAACAGCTGAGCTTAGAAATGAGAAAACATGGAAGACAGATGAGTAATTTGGGCAGATTCACAGTTGAGCTTTAGGTTTGTTTTAGAACAGCTGCAGAGACAAAGAAGCAAATTAGAAAATTAGTTCAGTTTCTTTCTGAGCAATAGATTTCAGGATAAAAATATTCAGGGCAAAGCTATTTGAGAAGGAAATAAAACATCCGTCTTCTCATTAATTTAAGTGAGAAAAGAGAATACAAAAAGTCAAAGAAAGTTTAAAACACTTGAGAGAAACACACAAACCTATAAAACATGAACAGAAACAAAAACTAAAACATTTCAAGACAAAAGTTGTAATTTTGAAAAACAATTTGCCTCGATTGTTTTGATTAACAGTCTTCAGAGTCCTCGTTTCATTCACTGAGATCCAGGTTTGTTTGTTTCTCCGAGCATCACAGCTGGCAGAGGAAACATCGGGCCGTTAGGAGAAATTATTGCAGAGATAAAAAAAATAAATAAACATTTTGCTCTAAAAGCTTCTGTAGAATATGTTAGTCTTTGCAGCAGGTTTTGTTCCAAATGGTATTTCTGAGGAAGGCAGCAGTTCTTGTTGCAGTAAAGCTTTGAATGTTGTTGGTTTACCTGAATCAAATTTACTTTAACGTGCAGAAAACAAAGGTTCCCTGCCTAAAGCACAAACACAAGCACAGTCTGATCACAACTTACAATGTAATAAAACATTATACAATACAGCATGTGATGATAAATTAGTCAAAGCCAACTTTATTGTCAAAACTGCAATATGTACAGGACATACACAGGATGGAAATTACATCACTCTCAGACACCTGGTGCAACAATAACCATTTAAACATTTAAACATTTAAAAAACATTAACATAAAATGAAATAATAAAATTTATAAGTGCTATACTGTCCTGAATTATAGCATAGTAGTATACAAATGTAAAAAGTATATCTATAAAATAAAATTAAGGTTCTGACATTGACATTTGTAGTAAAGTGACAAAGCAGCGTATGAAGTGAATGTACACAGTACATGTATGAAGTCTTTGATAGTGATAGTGATTAAATTAGATTTGATTAGTGACCAGGGTTTCCAAAATACTTGCTATAATAACATTTTAGAATTTTTCTTTTCATTGTAAGACATTTTGTATATTAGGTTTAAATAAAACAATAAAAAATAGTCTATGTGTAAACAATTAATTCAGTACTATCAGCCTTTTGTAATAATGTTGTGACCAGGGTTTAATTTGAAACTGATCAATATTACAATGCAAATAACGGGTGGTTCAGTGAAGGGTTGGGGTCTGGGGGTCCTCCTCCAGAAAAATTTGAATAAAGTAGATGTGATTTTCTGCATTTCTGTTTATTTTAATGGGTTGTTAATCACAAAAAACTTTCACACATTACCTCACAACACAAAGTTTTTTAACACTGGACTCTGTGTCATCAATACGGGTCATTCACTCAACTCACGGTCATGTGCTCATTCAGTTTGCACTACTTCTCATATTTGCACTAATGTTTGTATTACATTACTGCCTATAGTCATACTACTGTTTACATTTACTGTTGACATTTATTACTACTGTTTACATTCATTACTACTGTTTACATTTATTACTACTGTTTACATCTAGACTTTTTATATCTACACTACTGCTGATATACAGTATATATTCTTTTTACTAGCCTTATTGCATAATGCCACTTTGTTTCTATACCAATATCAACTACCTCATACATATACTGTGTACATTAACCCCATATGCTGCTTTGTCACTCTTTACAAATGTCAAATGCCAGAACCTTCATTTATTTTATAGATATACTTTTTATACTTTATACTTCGGGACAGTATTACACTCTATTTCATTTTTGCTGTTGGTGAAACTTTTTATAATTTTATACTACTATGGAAAACTACTATGAAAAAACTCAGGACAGTATTACACTCTATTTCATTTTATGATTATGTTTATTAAATGTTGGTGTTTTGGTGTTGGTGAAACTTTTTATACTTTTTTTACTACTATGAAAAACTACTATGCAAAAAACTCAGGACAGTACTAAACTTTTATTATTTCATTTTATGCTTGTTTATTAATTGTTTAGTGTTTAAATGGTTACTGTTGCACCGAGGGACTGAGAGAGAAATGCAATTTCAATCCTGTGTATGTCCTGTACATATTGCAGTTCTGACAATAAAGTTGACTTTGACTTTAAAAGTTTTCAGTTTAATTATCAGTGTTTGTGTGACATACAGTTTGTGGTGTTGAATAAATAAATAAATAAAAAATAAACCTGGCATCTTCATTTTCAACTTTAATAACACGCAACATTTTAAGCATCGTTTAAATGATGTAACGAGTCCAGATAGCTTCATTTAGCTCAGATAACTTTATACATCTCCCACGCTAACATAAATATTGTTTACTATTGTTAAACTGTTAATTATTTAGCACATATGTTATTGTGCAGCGTGACACGTGAAATGTCCGCCTGCCTCGTTTAATAAACAGTGATATTTGAACTGGATCCAGCTGTGTCTCTTCCAACACAGATGCAGGTAATTCAGGTGTAGATTAATTAAATATGAGACTCAAAATATATTCAATCAGTCGTAGTTCAGAATGCGGTGTGTGTGTCTCTGCCGCCATTACTGTTGACAGAAATGCCAGCTGTCCGCGTGTGTGTGCTGCGTGCATGTAGGTCAAACAAAAGCTTAGCGGGAGATGTTCATGTTATCAACAGGGGAACAGCAAAAAACCTCCACTGTGAGAGGTGAGTTCAAAAACCTTCGGATTCAAAGAGGGGGGCCAGTGGTGTCGTGTAAACGATCGGCAGAACCGCAGAGAGAAAAGAGTGGTTTCACTCAAAATATGCGCCGTGTAAACGGCCCCTTAGTGGCAGAGACTTATGGCCAGTTTACACGGCGCGTATTTTGAGTGTAACCGCTACTTTCTCTTTGCGACTTTGCTTATCGCCTACACGACGCTGCTGGCCCCCCTCGATGACTCCGATACTTTTCTGACCCTGCTCTCAAGGTGGAACTTTTTCGCAGACCCCCCGTTGATAATGTAAACATCTCCCGTGGAGCTTTTGTTTGAACACATGCACGCAGCACGCACGCGCAGACAGCCGGCATTTTAACAATGGCGGTGGACTGGACAGTGGACACACGCACCACTTTCTGAACTATAGCTGATGGAATATATTTTGATTCTCATATTTAATTATTCTACACCTTACCTGCATCTGTGTTGGAAGAGAGCCAGCTGCCTGGATCCAGTTGTCTGTTAACGAGGCAGTCGGACATTTCACGTGTCACGCTGCACTATAACATACTAAATGTGCTATATATTAACAGTTTAACAATAATAAACAGTATTTATGTTAGCGTGGGAGATATTTACATTTATCTGAGCTAAATGAAGCTATCTGGACTCGTTACGTCATGCCTAACATGCTGCTGAAAATGAAGACACCAGGTTGATTTTTAATTTATTTATTTATCCAACACCACAAACTCATGTCACAAACACTGAGAATTAAATTGAACACTTTTAAAAACACGTTAACCGAACTTTAATGAACTGGACTCTGTTGTTTTCATCCTGGTGGAAACTGGACCCACATCCGAACCGCCGGTCCGCTTCGTGGAACGACAGCTTCGACCTCGCAGGAAAAAAATAAAAATAAAACCTCAGTTGGTTGTTCTGTGATCGAACTAAACACAAGGAAACATTATTAAGAACATTGTTTACCTTGTAGCGCTGCTGTAAATCAGCTGATTCTCACGGACTAAAGTCAGACATGTTGACTCGGTTCCGGTCCAGTCAGCAACTGGTGTGCAGCTTGCTAGATGAAGCGGCCCCACTTGGTGTCAAATCTGTTGACTCTTATCCAAATTCCAGCTTTAACTTGTTGTTAACTTGTTGACAACAACTTGTAGTAGCTGAACTTTTAGCCAGAGAGGAAAACAGGCTGCCTCGTCTGCTCTGTTTACATCAGGCAGCAGTGGCACGCATGCGCAGTAGTGAAGGTTCCAAAAATCACAGCGCCATCTAATGGCCCAGCATGGTAACTACAGTAAATTCATGAGTACGGGGGGTGGAGGGGAGAGAGTCGTATCCACAGAATTCGCCCATGTCAACGCAAAACTTTCAACCTAATTAACATACCCAAAAGTTGCGTTTCCCCCACACAGTGTCCGTGTAAACAGGGCCTTAGAGAGGTGGAAATACTTCACTTGCATTTATTCAACCTATATTTATACAGGTAAATCTAATTGAGCCTCGGGGACTCATTTGCAAGTGAGACCTGATTTATTTAACAAAGAGTAACAACAAGAACAGTGGATAACAATGACAACAATAAAAATGACAACAATAGACAATCATAAAATGGTAAATCGTAAATGGAGCTTATTTATATAGCGCTTTTCCAGCCCCCTATGAGGGGTCCCAAAGCGCTTTACAATACCAACCATATGCTGGTGAAGATTCTCAGTCGTCCAGGACATGATAAAATCAAAAAAGGCGTTCAATCCGGGATCAACTGGACTTTATGGACTTTTTTTTTTTTGGACCGAGAGCACAGATGGTTTGAGAGGGGGTGAAGGAAGCTGTTTATGTTAAGAGGGAAAAACCTTCTCTTAACAGAGGAGGAGGTCTGAGATCTCAACTTTCTAAGACTTATAACTCAGTTTTGGATTTGATTCCGAAACGTTTTACACCGGATGGGAGCAGAGATGTCTTGTCTGTAAATTAGACTAACAAAGTTCTCTGAGTAGCCTCTGTTGTTGGTTGGGAGGTGTTTTTTGTCAATTTACATACAGTTTTGTGTCTTCTACCAGAGACCTCAAGGGAACCCCCTACTGTTAAGGTGTGATCTTTCAATTTACATGTATGTGTTACAAACCCCCTTCTGTTAAGCTGTGATGTGTTGTTTTGTCAATTTAAATAGAATGGGCATGTTATCTCAGGTATGTTGTGGTGTTATTTCAGTTTTCAATTTCATATGTTGGTGCGTAGCTTGTCAGCCTGTATAAAACTTCTCGGTCTCACAGCTTCCATTCATTCAGAATTGAAAAAGACTTCTGGACAGAAGTCGAAACGTTTTCTGCAGCAAATAAAGTCCAGTTGATCCTGTATTGAACGCCTTTTTTGATAATACCAACCATCCACCCATTCATACACACATCCATACACCGGTAGTGGCAGACTGCCATGCAAGGCGCCATCCAGTCCTACCGGGTCCGGGAGCAACTCGGGGTTAAGTGTCTTTCCCAGGGACTCAACGACACATGGTGTGGGGAACCGGGATTCAAACCTCCAACCTTCGGATCAGGGGACGACTGCCATTGCTGCCCCACAATAAATGATAATAAAAGAGGCATACTTTTTTTCACTTGAAGGGGCAGATGATTGTATGTGATATGTTGTCTGTTGTGTTTAAAATTAGTTTTTACGTAATTATTTTCAATCAACTCAAATCAAGCCCTGGTTGTGACTGTTTTTTGGAGATTCATTCTTTTATTATTATTATTTTTTTTATGTTCAAAATTCCAACAACATGAAAGCAAGGCCCTTTGAGTCAATCCATCCATCATCTTTACACACTTCTTCCTTTTTGGGTTGTGGGGTCACTGGTGCCACTTGTGCCCATGTACAGCACTCATTGTGTGAGAGGCAGGGGACACCCTGGACAGGTCTTCAGCCCATCACAGGGTCACATAGAGCAAACGACACAATTCACTCTCTCACTCACACTTATAGGGACAATTTGGCGTCATTATGTGCTTGTGTGAGTTTTTTCCATTACCATATTTTTGACCTTCAAACAGAGGTCAAAAATGTGTTAGGATTTTTTTCTCCAAACCCTGTGTTATTTTTCACCACTTTTATTGTCTGTCCAACAGATCTCACTTGTAAATGAGTCTTTGAGGCTCAATATGACTTATCTGGTTAAATAAAGGTTGAAAGAATGAATGAAAATTCAGAGTTAACGTGCACCCCCACAAAAGTTATATCAAAACGACCGGCCCGACTCCGAGATGTGTGCTATTACTTTTCTAAGCAATCGGAGTTACCATGGCGAAATATTTCGCTAACAAAAATCGTAAATTTCCCATAGGAAATGAATGGGGCTTGAGTTTTCAGAGAAACTGAGTAACATAGGGCGCCATCTTGGTTCAATATACAATGCAATATACAAGGCAGGTTCAATACACATGCTAGTTAGGTGAGGCGGCCATTTTGGATCAAACTAGCTAATTAGTTGAGGTGGCCATTTTGAATCAACCAACATT
>JBBPBX010025999.1:0-38434 GCA_038048925.1 Garcialebias charrua
TCAGAGAGTCAGAGTCAGAGTCAGAGAGAATTTATTGTCATTTGCACCGCATGTAGTACATGTGTTGAAAACGAGATTATGTACACAGGGTCCCAGTTACATCCAACAACAAATGCAAGAGAAATACAATAATAACATCTAGGATTAACTAAGAGAGACATCACATCAGCTAGTAATACACTAAGCCCTAATGTAGTAGAAAAACATCATTATAAACAGCAGCACGAACATGAGCAGATGGTCACAGATGAACGCAGCAACAAGAAACAGATCAGTATCAGTATGATGTGACATTTTGCAGTGTTTATTCTTATTATTTATTTATTCATGAGTCTGACAGCCTCAGGGTAGAAGCTGTTTCTCAGTCTAGTGGTTCTACATTTGATGCTCCTCAACCTCCGTCCCGAGGGGAGTGGTGCAAAGAGTGAGTGTGCTGGGTGAGTGAGGTCTTTCATGATGCAGGTGGCTCTTTTTCTGCATCTGGAGGTGTAAATGTCTGTGATGGTGGGGAGACTGACTCCCACAGACTTCTGTGCAGCCTTCACCACTCTCTGCAGAGCTTTTCTCTCTGCAACTGTGCAGCCTCCATGCCACACGTTGATGCTGGAGCACAGGACGCTCTCCACTGCACACCTGTAGAACGAGGTGAGGACTGGGCTTCTCAGACCAGCTCGTCTCAGCCGTCTGAGGAAGTAGAGTCTCTGATGACCTTTCTTGATCAGGCTGGTGGTGTTATTGCTCCAGCTGAGGTTATCATTCAAGTGTACACCCAGGTACTTGTAGCTGGAGACCACCTCCACCGCAGATCCACCTATATACAGTGGGGTGTGGGTGTGTTTGTTCCTTCTGAAGTCCACAATCATCTCCTTCGTCTTCTTCACATTCATGTGAAGGTTGTTCTCTTTGCACCAGCTCTCCAGATGTTCCACCTCCTGTCTGTAGCTGGATTCATCATTATCTGTGATGCATCCCACCACAGCTGTATCATCTGCAAACTTAACAATATGACAGCCTGGATGTGTGGCTGTACAATCATATGTGAGCAGAGTGAACAGAAGAGGGCTCAGCACACATCCCTGAGGAGAGCCAGTGCTGAGGGTGATGGTGGAGGAGGAGAAGTTGTGGATCTTCACGGACTGTGGTCTGTCTGTTAAGAAGTCTAAGACCCAGTTACAAATAGAGGGGCTATATATATATATATATATATATATCTTCTGTTCAAGCTTAACAGATAGTTTGTAGTGTTACAATGTACAACACATAAGTTTCTGGTTTATTTGCTTCATGAGTGCACGGGGAGGAGCTGCTAAGAAGCTGCAGTGGGTCTCTCTCCGTCCATCAGCAGCAACCAGTTGCAGCGTCCTCCTCCCCGGCGCTGTCCGTGGTGCTGAGGAGAACAAAGCATCAAAGATGAAGCTCTCCTCCTCGCTCCTCTCAAACGGGGAGGGGCCGATCTGTGGAAAGAGGGAGGCTCCATGTGCACTTGATTCAATTAGGTAGTCTGTGAGGCCTCCCCCGGGACGTTCAGGCTGAGAGGAGAGCTGCAGGCCGGTCTAACAAAGACGTTCAACCCAACCCTTTGCCCACAATGAATCCGCCTCATTAGTCATCTGAGTGAGCAGCAGGAAGGAGAAGGGATCTTCTGATTCTCTCAGTCTCGCTGAAGGAAGAAGACACGATTAAGAAAAGCTCATCTTTAGATTTTTCTTTTTCAGACAAAAACAAAACCCTTTTTTATACCAGAGGGTGATGTTCACGTTTATTTATTGCACGTGCAAAGCTGGGATGTTGACAGAACAGTTTTCCATCAAAGTCATCATTAACTTCATTTACCAATCAGCAAAAACTGGTGGAGGAGTTTGAAACGAAAAGTTTTATATCTCTCACATTCCATTTATGTGTGAGACTATTAAAACAAGTCATATCTCTCAGCAAACATCTGTTACATCCACTGCCTGACTCCATCCACTGAAAGTCCTGGATGTTCAAAGTTTCCTCTGTGCCACAGAAAATGGAGCATTTAATTCTGTTTAATGTCAGACTGATAAACGTGGCCCAGCCACATTAGTATTCATGCAGCATTTTGTGAGTCTTTTGAAACACAGCAAATATGTGTGTGTTGCAGATGTGTGTGTGTGTGCGTGTTGCCATATTTGGCTGTCAGTCTTGCTTAGAGGGAGCAATGGAGGAGTTCTGAGGGATGAAAGACAGAAACATGCACTTGACCTGCTTTCATCACAGCGTCTCCATCAGCATCACTCTGTTCAGAGATCATCACTGCAGAGATGTGAAAATGACAACCCTGAAGAAAGCCTGGTCAGTGATCCTTCTGATTATACACCCCCCAATTCCAAAAAAGTTGGAATGTTGTTTAAAATAGGAACATACATATAATGAATTGATTTGATGGTGGCACGGTGGATCAGTGGGTAGAGCTGTCATCTATCAGCAAGAAGGTTGCCAGATCGAATCTCAGCAGGGAACCTTTCTGAGTAGAGTTTGCATGTTCTCTCGGTGCATGTATGGGTTTTCTCCAGGTACTCCAGTTTCCTCCCACAGACCAAAAACATGCACGTTAGACTGATTGGTTGCGAGAGAGAGTGAATGGTCTTGTTTGTCTCTATGTGTCCATGTGATGGGCTGGAGACCTGTCCAGGGTGTCCCACACCTCTCAAGCAGTGACTGCTGGATATGGGCACCAGTGACCGCCACGACTCAAAAAGGAAGAAGTGGGCAAAGATAATGGATGATATGATTTACAGATCTCACAAACCCACATTAGTCACAATAAAGCACATCAGACCAACTGTTGAAACAAAAAACTTGCAACAGTCTTTTGGGGAAAAGGCTGATTTTGAATTTTATGGCAGTAACACGTCAAAAAGACAGGACAAAAACAACAAAAGGCTGCAAATGTAAGTGATCTGAATAATAAACAGCTAGAAGAAGGACTCTACAGCAAACTGGGTTGGTTAGCAACTGGTCAGTAAAAGGACTGGGTATACAAAGAGCATTTTGAAAACTTAAATTTCTCAGAAGTAAAGGTAGGCAGAGGCTCTCTTGTCTGAAAAAAAAAACATCTAAAAATTGTGGAATAATTTCAGAACAGAATGTTCTGTATTCTGGAAATCTTTGAATATCACATCATTTACAGTTCATGCTATCATCAAAAGATTTTGAGAATCTGAAAAAAACATCACAGTGAGCAAAAACACAAGGCTGAAAATCAACATTACATTACCCCTACAGTATATTCTGTACTTTCCTGATGTATTGCTCAATAATGCAGGGAGAAAAATCTAAAAAGGTTAAGTCAGGTCATCTGGACGGGTTCAAAAACAAAAAACAAAAAGTAGAAATATTTCATCTTTCATCCGAAGATGTCTTTCGGATGAAAGATGAAACATTTCTACAGTTTGTTTGTTTTTTGAACCCGTCCAGATGACCTGACTTAACCTTTTTACATATACTGTATCCTGTACTCCATGTTAAAAATGAGAGGAAATGTTCCACCTGCGATTAGAGCACAGTCCAAACTCCTGCCTCCCTTATGGTATGGGGGTGCATTACTGCCTATAGCATGAGCAGCTTACACATCTGAGCAGGTACTGTACTATCAGTGCAAAAACTTATGTACCTTAGTTTTTAGACTAGACTGTTGTTAAAAAAGGTGGGATGCTTAAACATGGCTCTGTCTTTTGTTGTGAATTGTATCTGCCAATTCTAAATGACCTTGTAAATTTTCCCCCAAAACATGCGTAACGGTACAATTTTCTGAGCTTCGATGTTTATTATGTTCACTATGTTCCATTGTGATAAAATACTGGTTGAGGAGATTTGCAAATCATTCTCTTCTGTTTAATTAATATTTTACTCAATGTCCCAAACTTTTAAGAATTAGGATTAAAAAAAATCCATCTGAATTTTTGGGAAAGGGTTTCATAATGGGTTACGAAATAAATCCAAATTGTCTTCAGTCCACCTCTTAGCATCCATCAACAGCAACAACAAATCCACTCAGTGGTGTGTTCATGTGCACTCACATGGAGTGACACTGGCCCACCAGCCGGCAGTCACACCTGCTGTGTTCAGGGACCACTTGGCTGTTTGAGCAATCATGGCCATCATAGGATCCAGAGATAATTACGCAGCTTCCACCCACCACGCTGGCACTGCACCTCTAAAAAAAAACATAATGCTCCAGCGCAGCAATAACACTTGTCTAAATGGATGCACAGCACTTTACTGCACAACTGACAGCATCCATTTATTCTGCCATCCAACCAGATAGAAAACAATTAATTAATGCAGTACTTAGGGCCTCCTACCTCTGTGAATAATGCATCAGCACACCCCAAAATCAACATCAAACAAAGGCGCTTTGGGTTGATTTTGTAGAAAAGTATATCTCTAGCATTTGATTGCCATGTGTTCTGTTGATCTGGTTTAAAACAACATTTGTTCTTGGTCTCAGTTATCTCATGTATCAAACTGGACAAAAATATTACATTTACACACAAAAAACAACAACAGCAACAAAAAAAACTTTGGTTCAAGAAGAGCCTATTTTGAGTCAAGTTCACAATTCATTACATTTTAAAACAGAATCTATTTTTCTGCTTCACACAGTCCAGTTAATAGTCGGGGCTTCAGCGTACAGCTTTGCAATAATTAGCACTTGCAGATCCCAGCAACACCTCTCCCTCTCCTCCTCCTCCTCCCCCTGGGAGGGGGACAGACGTTGTGCTATACTCTCTCTTGTGCCCCATTATATTCATGCAAATGAGAGAAAAAGCCTGAACAAATCAGGGGGCATCCTTTTTCGTCAGCACTAATTAGCAACGAATGCTATACACAATGCAACCCAACCCCCGTCAGTGCAGTTCTGACCTTGAGGCCAGATCCACAAATTCGTGGCAAGGTTCTGTGCAGAGTCTGGGGGATTTCTTCCTGAGATGCTTAATTTTTTTTGTCCTGGAAAATAACGTGTAAGAGCACAAAAAGGGACACCCCTGTGTAGATCTATAAATATGATCAGAGCTTGTTAGTGAAGCCGGAGCCGGCAGGAGGGAGGCAGGCTGGGCACATTCAAGGTGCTACAACACATCACATCCAAGATTGCCACTCTGCTTCTAAGAGCCAGTTATTGCTGCTTCCTCCTCATAAAAAAGGCTGCGTTATAATAACAACGTTGAAGAGGCAATTATTAAAGAGCCATAAAAAACCTTTAGTATCTTCCCCAGGCAAGTGGCACACTTACATTTCTGTAATAACTGATCTGAGAGCAGCCGGTGAGCCTGCGTCTCTAAAACATGTTGACTAAACTGATCAAGTGAGCATCTTTCATACATTTCTGTGACTTTTTGCCAAAATGTTCATGAAAGCAACATGTTCAAAGATTTGTTCTACTTTTTGATCTATTTTATGTTTTAAACAAAACAGACTTTTATCTGAATGTTTAATATTCACATGACCCAAACTCATTAATGACGGCTTTACTTGTAGATTATGCACTAGTGTGTGTCTTGTTTGTAGAGTTAGCAAAATATCTCATAACCAAATGGTTCCTGAAAGTCGTAACAGGTTGAGTAATACCTGAGACTGATTCTCAACACATATTTTGTGTTAAAAAATGTGCACAATGTTGGTCACAATATTTTTGCCACAAATTATTTTGAGTAAAATCTGATTGTTAGCGAAATTTCTTACATTTATTCTGGACCGATTTTAATGACACTTTCATGAAGTGTCGCTTAGATGTTCATATACAGATAATTAGCTTTTGGAGCCACTTCTGTTCAAGATGGCTGCCCCAGATATTAACAGATGTATAACTGATTTAAAAAATGATAAATTAACTTCGTACAGATACTGGTCTGAAACTAGGTGTGCTTGTAGTTGAGAGTCAGCCACAACACATACTCTAAGTGCTACAGTGTGCAGGAACATTGCTTTGAATGGCATTAACTGTTGGAACAAACCTGTTTGTTAGCAAAATATCTACAGTATTGAACCCCTTGATGGATTTTCAGAAATTTATCAGTGGATGCACATCTACAACTGATGTTTGCAGAAGTAACATCCAGAGCAGAGGTACTTGGAGAAACAGACTCAAACAACTCGGAATAAAAGTGATTTATTTACAGGAACTACTGGGAGGATCTGCAAAGGAGGGAGACGGTTTCCAGGTAAAGCAGTGATGAGGTTAGTAAATGATAAATGGTAAATGGATGGTACTTATAAAGCACCTTTCTGTCTTATCAAGACACTCAAAGCTCTTTACAACACAATATGTGCCCTCATTTACCCATTCAACCACGAGATCTCTACAAAGAATAATCAGAGCTTTATCACATTCATACACCGATGGGACACACATCAGAGGCAATGAGGGGTTCAGTTCAGTGTCTTGCCCAGGGACAGTTCAGCATGTGACTGCTGGTGGAATCAAACCCCCAACTCTCCCAGTGGAGAACAACTGCTCTAACCACTCAGCAACAGCTGCCCCAAAATACAAGACGTCAAAATCAAAGATTCAACATTATTTTTTATGTCATGGAGAAGTATGGCAATCAGTAACATATCTGAGGTGTTTCCAGAAAACAGCTAACTTCTTTGAAGGTTTTCAGGGTGAAAATAAAAAGCAGCAGCACACAGGTCATCTGAGGAGCTTCAAGCTGATCTTCAGCCCAACAAGCTGAGTTGATTTCAGCCGGAGCCACATGTCGAGCTCTGATTCAAGCCGGAGCTTAGACAGTTATTGAAAGAGGGGCAGAAAAGGCAAGACCGGTGTTTGCAAACATTTAATGACGACGATGGCCCACATTCCTACTGGAGTAAAGTTGTGTGGAGTAAAGGGAGGTCAGAGTAAAGCTCCATGGTGAATGCAGCAAAGAGGCTCCTTAAACTGCATCAAAAGATGGTGGAGGGTTTGTGTGTGTGGCTGCTTCTGCTGCTTCTGGAACTGAAGAATGATCAAATTAGAATACTGTATTATGAAGTGTTGGATATTCAATATGATGGAGGTGAAGGTGTGTGTGATTCCATAATATTGGCTTTTAAACGTGACTCTACAGCCCTGTTCCATAAAACCAAAGCTCTGTGGCTGCTGAGCCTGCATCTCTGGAGGGAAAATACACTGGAGACCTGCAGAAAACACAAAGGAGGATGATATCAGCACAACAAACTGCTCCGTATTGTTTCAGGCTACTGTCTGCACGATGAAAACACATTCGGAGACCATGTTTCTATCACCTGCATCTATTTGAGTTAAAGAAGAGTCTCC
Source organism: Garcialebias charrua (assembly GCA_038048925.1). Lineage (NCBI taxonomy): Eukaryota > Metazoa > Chordata > Actinopteri > Cyprinodontiformes > Rivulidae > Garcialebias > Garcialebias charrua. The sequence goes on from JBBPBX010025999.1 coordinate 7,286, forward strand.
GGCAGAGAATGAGATGACACGATGATCAACAGTTGGCACGATCACACAGATCCCAGCAGGTAGTGCTGTTGTTGCATCGCTGTGGTGAGAGCATGCCCAGCACCTGGTCTGAGCCCTGAGCAGAACTGGCAGATGGGACTGACTCTGGGGTGATGATCCACCCCCACCCACACACAGAGAGTGTTTCAGCTGATCAGAGAGAAAAGGAGCATGGCTGCAGGTGTGGAAAGAAGGCGGTGGCATCCCAAAGGTTGGAACAGGCTGGAGATGGGCTGCAAGGGTCACAGTGTGCCCCGGGCAGACAGATGTTCCAGCTCATTAGGGTTTCATCAAGCTGCTCTGCTTATGTTACTGAGCAACTGAATAATTTGCATTTTTCTGTGACTTCTGTCTTCAGATTTTTATCATCATGGCAAATTTACTGATGCATTCCCGCTCGATTTTTAATAATGCATTTTAAATTATAAGCGTGGGAAAACATCATGCAAATAACTGATAAAAGTTTCAAAATGAATGAAAAGGATGTCATGGCATCCCCCACAAAATACATCAGCTGCGACTAATGTGTTGCTTTACAGCCAGTAAACTGTCTTAAATGTTTCACCATGAAACTTTAACTTGTTTATATTACTTATGGTGTCACGAGTTTTCACATTTTCAAAGCCAGGAATGCAGGCGGACATGGCGAGCTCCAGAAAAATAAAACTTACTTAGAGGAAATAAGAAACTGGACATAACCTGTAACATGTACAATACTCCACAAAGCAGTGGTTAGATGACAGGTCAACTTAGAGGTTAGATGCAACAGCGAATGGAGGAAACTCGTTCCTTCGAGAGCCATGCTCTGTACTGGACGGTGTCGATCTGTACTCCCAAAAATACCGTGATGAGTCAAATCGCTTTTTTGTAGATTTATCACAAAACCAAGAGACTCCAGGTGAGAAATCACCTTATAGGAGTGTGACTGGGCCTGCTTTCTGCTTTCAGCCAGAATCAGCAGGTCATCTAGGTAATTCATGACCCTGAGTCCTTGATTCCTGAGAGGGGTCAGAGCTGCATACAGACATTTAGTAAATGTACGTGGAGCAGACTTTAAACCAAAGGGTAAGGCTTTGAATTCATAAGCATTACCCTCGAAGGCAAAGTGGAGGAACTTCCTGTGTTTCCTCCATACGCCTATATGAAAATAGGCATCTTTTAAATCCACTGTACACGCGTAGTCTCCAGGTCTCACAGACTGGAGGACTTGCCGCTGTGTAAGCATCTTGAACTTAAATGTTTTAATCCTCTTGTTGAGAGTCCTGAGATCCAGAATTGGTCACAGGGAATGATCCTTTTTGGGCACCAGGAAGTATTTAATATAGTGGCCAGAGCGTAGCTTGCGTCCTGAGACCAAACTAATCACTCCCTTTTGCAGCATTGTTGAGACTTCCTCCCTCAGCACGTGTGCACGTTTAGGGTTAATTTTAGATTGCAGCACCCCTGTGAAGCGGGCGGTCTTTTTGAGAACTGCAACTTGAGCCCATGACATATCGTTGTCATGACCTAATCATTTGGTAGACACACCTTCCAGGCCTGTGCATGCGCGCTGAGCCTGGAGGGCATGTTGAATTGCTACTCGTCGTGTTTTAGCGCCAGAGGGGTGACCTTTGACCCCTCTTGCATTCTTTCGAGCAGGCTGGTCGGCCCGACAGAAGATATCGCGAGATCTGACCGTCTTTGGCAGAGCTCGTTTATCTTGCTGTGGTTCATAGTTTGACCACATGGTTTGTTTATAAAAATGGGACTCGAGTCAAGAACCAGGGCAGTCTGTGCTTTGGTACTTTTATTTTTGTACATGTCTGAAACAGTGTTTGTTTTGTTTACACATGCAAAATTCGAGTCATGTTTGGTGCGCGTACACATGCCACTCGCTCCTCGTAGTTTTTTACAAGGGGAGACTGGACTCAAGAGGTTAGGTTCCCGTACCACGTGGGCGGGCAAACCTGTAAAATTATCAGTTTGTCCTGCTTTATCTAGCCTGGTTAGAACCAGACCCTGTCCTTCACTTCGCTTCAGACAAGGGTCTGGACTTTTTCCATTTTAAAACGATTCTTGCTGGAGGCGTTGGCCTCTGCTGAGGAACAAAACCATTGGATATTTTGAACAGGGAAAGCATTCTGCTCCCTCCCCTCAGAGCCACCCCCCGTGCTCTGGTGAACTTGACAACTGCTCCGCCTCCTGCAGCTTTTCTCTCGCTGCTGGCTGCCGCGCTGGAAATCCTGTGTTTATATGTTATAAAACGTTTAAATAAAATAAAATAAAACCATGGATCGCTGGTCCAGCTCACCAGAAGACCAGAAAATCTGATGGGACTCGGTCAGCAACGTAAAACCCGAGTTTAATTCTCGTGACAACCTCAGCCATTTCCTTGTTCATTTCAGCGGAGGGAGAGAAGGAGGAGGGAGCGAGCGATCACTTGACTTTTGGCCAAAAAAAACAAAAGAAAACTCCAGATAAGGGATTAAGAAGGGGAAATTAATACATTTATATCACATATAAAACAGTCCTGCATCGCTTTGAATGAGAACATGCCGCTGCTCGCTGGCTGCGCGCTGGCAGAGCCCTTTATAGGGCTCTGCGCGCTGGGACAGGTGGGGGCATGGGTTAGGGGGCCAAAAACTCCGCCCCTTCTGTTCTCTGATTGGTCCGAACAAAATTCTACCGGAGAAATCATTGTGAATGGGAGAAGTCCCAGACTGTGCAGTGAAGGGAAATGAGAATTGAGCGGAGCTGTGCAGGAAGGCGAGGGCCAGGCTAGCTTTATCAGGTTCGAGTCTGTTTTCCACATTGGGTCACCGAAGAGGCTCTCGGCCGGTACTGGGAAGTCTCACTGTCACCAGCGGGTCTCTTCCTTGGGAGGCCATGCGTGTCTTTCTTTGGGGGTGCAAAGCTTTTCCTCTGCAACCCCTTGCGGAGGGCTTCCGCCTGTGTGAGTCTTTGTTTTAGCCTGGCCTGGACGCGTTCCAAGGCTCCCCCGAAGAGTTCCGTCGACTCGATCGGGTGTTGGAGAAAAGTGGACCTCTGGTTTTCTGGGAGGTTTGACAGAGTTAGCCAAAGATGGCGCTGGGCGGCCGTGGCATAGTGGTAATGACAGTTGTCCCCCGATCGGAAGGTTGGTGGTTCGAATCCCAGTTCCCCACACCATGTGTCGTTGTGTCCTTGGGCAAGACACTTAACCCAGAGTTGCTCCCGGTAGGACTGGAAAGCACCTTGCATGGTAGTCTGCCGCTACCGGTATAAGAATGTGTGTAGCATTCAATGTGTGTAGCACTTTGAGATTTTCACTAATGAAAAGTGCGTTAGAAATTGAATTCATTATTATTATTATTATTATTACTATTTCCGCCATTGCCTTGCCTTGGGAAATGGCTATTGCCCCTATCATGCGGAGCACGAGGTCCGAGGCACGGCGGGCCTCCTCCACGGCTTCCGTTGCGGCCTGCTCGTCTTTTGTTACCTGGATATGTTGGAGTTTTTCCGCCAGTTATGCCTGCACCATGGTTGATGCATTCATTGCGCGGGCCGCAAGGCCCTGAGCCTTGTAGTACTTCTCCAGTTGTTTCTCTGAAGCGCGACAGGCCCTGCTGGGTAGTGTGGGTTTGGTCCCCGTGGCTGTGGGGGCCAGGTGAGCCGCCAGAGTCTCCTCTATCAAGGGTGCGTTGGCGAGGCCTGCTGTCTCCATTCCCGCGATGTCAAGGAGTTGGGATAATGGCAGCAAGATGGAAGCTCCGGGTTCCGCCCAGGAGCGTTTGAGCTCCATGAGGAAGTCCAGAAAAATGGGCATTTTCTGCGAAGTTGTCGGCTGTTTCGCGTAGAAGTAGCTTCCCGCTAGTCTTGTAGCCTGTTGGCGAGGCATGGGGTCTGGCCACGTGACCTGCAGGGCATCCGCCACCCTATAGCACAGGTCGAACAGGGCAGGTACCGACAAGTCCGGTTCCGGTAAGATTTCCGCCAGGTTCTGGGAGGAATCAGCAGTTTCCCCTTTGTGACGTCTTGGTTGGACACTTCAGGCGTCGAGTCCTCGGCGGCAACTGAGGAGTCCGACATGTTGTCCTCTCCGACTCGGCCATTGCATTCCAGGTCCACGTTGTCGGGCTCCGGTTCAGGAGCGAGCACTTTAGTGCGACGTGCGACCTTCAGCGCCGCGTTTCTAGCCATGGATTTGGCCTACGCGTCAGCCCGTCGTTTCCTCACTACTGCCGACATTCGACGGCAGTGAGAGCAGGAGTCGGGGAATTCCAGCGCTTTCCTTGCGTGCAGAATCCCTAGGCAGACAGGACAGGCCTCGTGGGTGTCCATCGCCGAGAGTGAGTAGCCGCAGCTGCTGGGGCATGGGCGCGAGCTAGGACACGTCGTCTTGGTTTTCCTCCTCCTTGTTCTCCGTTTTCCCTTCTCGGGAGCCATGTCCGGCGAGAAGCGTCGAAGTTGTTCCTAGTTTTCTTTGGTTTGAAGCCGTCTTCTCCGTTGTCTTGCTTACGCTGGTTAGCCTGCTAATGATAGCAGAAGGTTGTGACGCAGTTAGCGCCGTCGAGCGAAAAAGCTGCGGAAAAGAAGAAAACTTCGAAGGTGAGTAGAAAAACGCTGGACTAGCTTTTGCCAGCCCAGCAATACGCAGGAAAATTTCTCTGTACGCTCAGTGTAGGGAGCAAGCTCACCTCAGTCGAGCGATGCGGCAACAGAGAAGTCCCACGAAGTTCAGGTGTTTAAGCGAGGTTAAGGGCAAAAAAGAGAAAGATGGAGGGGCGCAAGCCGCTTAAGTACCCAGAGGGCGGGGCCTCTGGTGCAGCGGTGACGCCCCTAGCCGTAAAGGCGCGAGTATATTCCTTCAGGTAATTGTGCAGGGGCGCAATTCCCATAGCAAGTATGCTGCACCGAGAGACCGACTGAAAGGGAACCTAGTTTAATGAAGAAACTCTTGCAGCCAGACAGGAGTGCCGCATAGTTGAACGGAGATGGAAAAAGGATAAACTGGAGGTTTCATTTCACATTTTAAAGGACTGTCAACGACAATATCAGAACACTGTCAAATAAGTTTAAAAAAAAACACACTTGTCAGACATTATTGTATCTAATCATAATAATACACGTGTCTTTTTTTAAACTATTGACGCTGTCCTGAAGGCCCCACAACCTGTCTGCCCTGAAGCCTCAACTGAACTCTGTAATGACTTCAAGCTGTTTTTATAAATAAGGTTGTTACCACAAGGGTCCTTATTTCAGCCCCTGCTTTTGACTGCTCCTACTTGGTCCCCTGCCTGGCTGTGTTCGATAGATTTGAACCAGTGACTCTGACCCTTTTGGAGGATGTGATTGGCCATTTTAAGCCATCAGGTTCCCCTCGTGACCTTGTCCCCCCTTGTTTTTCGAAAGTTTTTTTTTTTTTCCAGAAGCAAGCAGGTGATCTTTGCTGTTATCAATAGCAGTCTGTCCTCAGGTGTTGTCCCAATAAGTTGCCTAGACCATCTCCAAACTTCCTTTTATCTAAAAAATGTCAGAAAAAATTGTGCATTCACAGATGAAATGTTTTCTGGATAAGCACTATATCCTGGAGGGTTTTCAGTCTGGCTTCAAAACTCACCACAGCACAGAATCAGCTCTAGTCAGAGTTTTTAATGATATTCTTATGGCCAATGATTCTGGTGAACATGTAGTTTTCATCCTGCTCGACCTAACTGCTGCCTTTGATACCGTGGACCATAACATTTTAATATCACGCTTACAGCACCAAGTGGGTATCTGTGGTACTGCACTGAACTGGTTTAGGTCCTATCTGGCAGACAGAATCATGTCTGTCAACATAGCTGTTCTGAATCCTCCACTGCTCCTCTGTGTTTTGGGGTTCCACAGGGCTCCATTTTAGGTCCCCTGCTTTTCTCCCTTTACCTACTTCCATTGGGATCAATCCTCAGAAAGCATGGGATCTTTTTTCATTGTTACGCTGATGATAGTCAGATCTATATGCCACTAAAAAAGAAAGATGCCTCCTCAATCAGGCCACTTCTGTTGTGTCTTGAAGACATCAAAGCTTGGATGTCTTTAAACTTTTTAAATTTTAATGAAAAGAAAACAGAAGTGATGGTGTTTGGTCCTAGTGGCTCTTGTGAACCTTGCCCTGTTGATCTGGGCCCTCTGGCACCACATGTAAAGAAAACAGTTTCTAACTTGGGTTTTAAAATGGACATCCATCCATCCATCCATCCATTTTCTTCCGCTTATCCGGGGTCGGGTCGCGGGGGTAGCAGCCTAAGTAGGGAGGCCCAGACTTCCCTCTCCCCAGCCACTTGGAGCAGCTCCTCTGGGGGAATCCCAAGGCGTTCCCAGGCCAGCCGAGAAACATAGTCCCTCCAGCGTGTCCTGGGTCTTCCTCTGGGTCTCCTCCCGGTGGGACATGCCCGGAACACCTCACCAGGGAGGCGTCCAGGAGGCATCCTAACCAGATGCCCAAAATGGACAAAATGAACAGGTAAACAGGTAAAATGGACAGTGATTTTAAATTAGATTCCCAGATTGGAGCGGTGGTCAAGACCAGTTTTTATCACCTCAGACAGCTGGCTAAGGTAAAGCCCATCCTCACAAAACAGCAGCTGGAAACAGTAATCCATGCCTTCATCACCTCTCGGCTGGATTACTGTAACGCTCTTTACCTTGGAGTCAGCCAGTCCTCCCTCAGACGTCTCCAGTTGGTCCAGAACGCTGCTGCTCGCCTTCTAACTGGAGTTCATAAGAGGGAGCACATCACCCCCACTCTGGCTTCACTCCACTGGCTGCCTGCCTGTTCATTTTAAGATTATTTTATTTGTTTTTAAAAGTTTAAATGGTCTTGCTCCATCCTACCTCTCTGAGCTGCTTCACCCATACTCTCCTGCTCGGTGCCTCAGATCAGCTGATCAGCTGCTCCTGGAGGTGCCGAGGTCCAAACGGAGGCTCAGAAGGGACAGAGCTTTTTTTGTTGCTGTTGCTATTATGGAACGATCTCCCTCTTCCCATCAGATGAGCTCCTTCACTGTCCATTTTTTAAACTATTTTAAAAACATATTTTTACTCCCTGGCTTTTTAGCAAAGACCGAATTTCCTATGCACTGTTTTTATTGTTTTTATTGATCTTAATGCTTTAACAATTGTTTTATTTTTGTGCTTAAACTTTCTAGATTTTATGTGCACAGCACTTTGTTGCAGCTGAGGTTGTTTCAAGGGATTTCTAAATAAACTACATGTATTATTATTATTATTATTATGAACAGAAATGTGCTGTAATCAGGACACAGAGGAAGACAGATGTGGCATCTTTGCTTTGAGGATGTTGATAGAGAAGTACAGAGAGGGTCAGAAAGAACTCCATTGTGTGTTTGTGGATTTAGAAAAAGCATATGACAGGGTGCCAAGAGAGGAGGTGTGGTATTGCATGAGGAAATCTGGAGTGGCAGAAAAGTATGTTAGACTGGTACAGGACATGTATGAGGACAGCAGGACAGTGGTGAGATGTGCTGTAGGAGTGACAGATAGCTTCAAGGTGGAGGTGGGATTGCATCAAGGATCGGCTCTGAGCCCCTTCTTGTTTGCTCTGGTGATGGACCGACTAACAGATGAGGTCAGGCAGGAATCCCCATGGACTATGATGTTTGCAGATGACATTGTGATCTGTGGTGAGAACAGGGAACAGGTGGAAGAGAACTTGGAGAGGTGGAGGTATGCACTTGAAAGAAGAGGAATGAAAGTCAGCCGTAGTAAGACAGAGTACATGTGTGTGAATGAGAGGGAGGCCAGTGGAACAGTGAGGCTACAAGGAGCAGAGGTCACAAAGGTGCAGGACTTCAAGTACTTGGGGTCCACTGTCCAGGAAAATGGGGAATGTGGTAAAGAGGTGAAAAAGAGAGTCCAGGCAGGATGGAGTGGATGGAGAAAAGTTTCAGGAGTGATTTGTGACAAAAAGGTGTCAGCAAAGGTCAAAGGAAAAGTTTACAAGACAGTGGTGAGACCAGCTATGTTGTATGGTCTGGAGACAGTGTCACTGACAAAAAGACAGGAGAAAGAACTGGAAGTAGCAGAAATGAAGATGCTGAGGTTCTCCTTAGGAGTGACAAGGATGGATAAGATCAGGAATGAGATCATCAGAGGTACAGCACATGTTGAACAACTGGGAGATAAAGTTAGGGAGGCCAGACTGAGATGGTTTGGACATGTCCAGAGGAGGGACAGTGGGTATATTGGTAGAAGGATGTTAGAAATGCAGCTGCCAGGAAAAAGACACAGAGGAAGGCCAAAGAGGAGATATATGGATGCAGTTAGAGAGGACATGAAGGTAGTTGGAGTGAGGACAGAGGATGCAGAGGACAGAGTGAGGTGGAGGAGGATGACTCGCTGTGGCGACCCCTGAAAAGGGAAAAGCCGAAAGAAGAAGAAGAAGAAGGCTTTGATTGTGTGCCACAATTCTAAAAACGTCCATGTGTGCACTAAAAGTGGTTCTTGTGTCAAACCCTTCCAGGACCATGTGAGGAGAAGTGGACTGAAAAGATGAACACAGGTTGAGTCATGTCCGTGAACGCATCTCCAATGTTGCAGTCTATCTCTGTCATTTACATGTTATGTCCGGGTTAGCTTTGCTTAGAAACACACAAACTGATGCGAGTGTCATTTACACGCTTCCTGATGAGCTTGTATCTTTGGGGACCTTTGAACCTTAAATGTCATTGGCTGATGCTCCTCTGAGAGCGCACAAAGGTCGTCAGGAGCGCTGGCCCCAGAGCTCCTTATCGATTCCCAATCCTGCACCATTATGCCTGACAATTACCCGAAGTTTCAATCATGAATATACATCAGGTGTGAGGCTGCGTCTGGAATTGTAATGCAGCACGAACACGTGTATAATTCACTCTAAGGTCATTGATCCCTCTGTGGACTGTAGGAAGCAGCTTGTTTCCTCTGGTGCATCAAAACGTGTTTAGACTAATAAGATGTGCTCAAATTAAACATCTTCTAAATTTACAGCAGGACTCTATAAGTCCATATTTATGCTGTATTAAAGTGTTGCAGGGCATAAAAACAAGCTATTATTCAAAGTGCTATTTCATAACCATTAAAGCAGCTTTCAGGTTCCATCACATTTTTTTATTTGTATCTCCAGTCAACAATACAATCAGCGTGTGATTCGATTTAAAGTACTATGCTATGACTTAAGTTCAAATATGATACTAAAAATTAGCAAAAAAACCTACAAGAAGTTTCCCTACGGTGGCCGAGGTGGACACATCACATCAACTTCCATTGTGCTGAGCTCAGAATGTCAAACCTGGACATGGTTGGTTGTTTTAACTTTTGTTTCCTACATTAACCAACCAACCTGAGTTTAAAAACAAGGCTTCTTTTCTGTTAGTTGAAAAAGGTTTTTTTTCTCATTCAAGGAGCTTTTCCAATTTTGCAGTTTTCATGTGATCTGAAAACAAAGTGAAACGTCTTAAAAAAAAACTCTTAGGGTTTGCCATAATCTTGATGAATCTAACAAACATGATTTCTTTACAACTTATAGTTTTCACACTTGGACCATTTGTTTGATGCTTAACTGTTATTTTCCTTCACCTTGTCTTATCAAGAGTGTCATGTACATCAGGGAGCGAGAAACACAAATGGGAGTTACCATGGTGATCATATCAAGCCAATAGCAGCAGCTTTTATGCTTCTTTTGATTTTATTTCTTTTTAAACGTCTTGTACAGTTTATACATTAAAACATGAGCATATAGTAATAACTTAAAATGTTCACCTGCTGGGATTAATGGAAGAAAGTTAATAAATGATGAAATTTTATAAACTTGCTTTATTGTCACCTTTTAAACTTTCCTGTTAGGAAACTAAAATAATTCTCACGACACAGATTTTTTTGTTTGTAATTTGACTACTAATAGAGGAAAAATCTAGTTTATAAAAAGTACTATGCGTGCACACGTATATATGTACTGTACATATACCGATAAACAGAAATGAAAATAGAGCAGTGTAGCTATATGCAGAGGGGGAGTGTATATGAAGCGGCCTGACGCCTGCCTGAGCACAGATGGTGAAAGAGCAGGATGTAACAACCTGTACATTTGCCCACAAGCTCAAACACCCACACCCACACACACACACACACACACACACACACACATACTAATCCTATATTCATGTATTCATGTGCAAATTGCCCTGCATACATAAACACCATCACATTAGGCGTGTTTCCATCAAGGTTTCTAGGTGCGCATTATGAAGCATCGCATCAGAAAAGCTAAATGGAAACGGCATAATTCGAGTTAACTTCCTCTAAGTCGCTCTAAAGTTTATACGCTCGCTTGAGGTAGTTTTTGGGGAGTCGATTCAGAGCTGAGTCGGCTAAACGACAGATGGAAACAGATTAGCCGACTCAGTTCTGCCGCAGCGAACATTCACGTCACGTGACTGATCAGCTGTTTCCGCTCCGGACAACATGTAACATCGCTAAAACTAGTTGGCATGACAGAATAAATACAACTTGCCCGATAGCAACACATACCTGAAATATTCTCTCCATTTTGCCGAGATGTCTGTTTTCAAACGCTACTTCCTGTTTACTGTGGAAGTGCGTAACGCTGACGTCTGACGTATGGCGCTGACGTGTGACGTAATGACGCTGACGTCTGACGTAGAGACGCTTTGCGTGGCATTGCAGATGCGCTTCAAGCCAGTTAATGGAAACACTTCTGATCCTCATAATTTTAATTTACATTTTAGCGAAATTTTCTAAAATTCGCTCAAAAATCGAATTTAAATTGGATGGAAACATAGTGATGCCGACCATTCAAGTCAAGAGCTCTTCACATGCCACAGGAAGAAAGACATGTAGGAGGGTGTCACTTTTATCCAAACAAACACCACGAGTCAGAATCAGTTTTGCCGTTGAAGGTTTTATTATTATTTTTTTGCTGAAATTGTAGACCTGTGACATGTTTATCAAAGGCTGGCTGTTGCTCACAGACATCCAAGGCCAAGCAGGATAATTAGTGAGTTGGAACAATCAATAGGACTCATGTAGGGGATGGATGAAGAAGAAAAAGCAATTCAAAGAAGAGCTATGGAAAAAAGCAGAGTAAGGCAAAAAAAAAAAAAAAAGCAGGCGGTAATCATTAGAAAATAAGAGCTCAGTAGGAGATTCAAATTAATGCTTGTAGATGAACATCCTGCTCTATGAGGTTTGGACTTATATTAAAACCACTACTATTTATTATTTAGATATGAGGAGAAAGGTATGTACAGTATTGATCACAAACGGAAGCAATTGAGATATCCTCAGTGAGCGTGTGGTAAAGATAAATGGCGAGGCATAAAGACAGGAAGACAGATAGGAAGACAAATGAATGGAAGGCTTGCACAAATCAATCACAGAGAGAGAGAGCAGAGGTCTCTCAGGAGCTCTGAGACCTTTTTAGCACTATGTGAGGAGAGACAGAAGACATGTTTCCCCTTTGAGGTGTTGAGTGTGTGTGTGGTCATGATGGTAGAAAAATGTCTGAAAAGAAGAGTGTGTGTGGGCATGGCGCTCTGTGGCGTGACAGACGGTGAAAGCAAGCAACAAACCGAGCTCTCACGCCGCTTCTCCAGGCTCAGGCTCCCCGTTAGGACTCTGGGACTGCAGCCAGAGCCGTGTCCTGCCCATCCACGCTCAGTTTCAGTCATCTAGAGAAACACAGAGCTTTGATTTGATGTGGAGGCGTTTGGGCACATGATGCCGGCTGCCTTTATGGAGTAAAAGCTGATGAAAATGAACGCAAAAGACCATGACAGACACCTGAAGTCAGCTCTGTGCAGTGAGACGAGAAACCTGCAAGATGGAAAACATCCATCATCATATCGGAATTTTTTTTCATTTAAAACATGTTTAACACAACTTTAAAAAAATAATTAATTTCCAAATTCACAAATGCATCATTTTCATGCAAAAAAGAAGAAAAAAAACTGCTCAACTGTCACTATCTAGAATCTATCTTTAAAGTTGAACTGGACCTCCATTTTCTGGGATAATGTGAATTTGTAATGTCTGCTCCATGCTCACTGGGGGGCACAAATGAAAACATGATGTGGGTGTGAACAGCCATCCCTGTGACAGATTAAGGTTCTGACACTCAGCTGGAAAATCCATCTGAGTGAACAAAATAAATAAAACATTCAGCTTCACCATTTGCACCTCGGCAGACTCGCTATTATTAGAAGTCAGGTCGCTGCAGTCGAGACAAAAATGGACCTCCCCCTCTCCCCCCAAAGAGTCCCAATCAGGATGTGCTCATGAATAAACTGCTTAGAAAACTATATTATGACAATTGTTCCATGTTTGCTATGAGCTGTCAGGCTTCATTGATGAGTATAAAAATTCTGACATGAAAACGTTGGTTATGTATTGTAACCCCAGATTCTATGAGTGTAAGCGTAGCCCTTTAAAGCTACACCTTTTAGGTTTATCCCTCGCGCTTCACGTCAACACTGAAGTCCACGCCCACCTGCTGTGGGCCCCGCCCCGGTCCACTATAATAGCACTCCTGGACCAGTGCACTGCTCCCAAAGGTAATACTTTTCTTCTGCCATTTGAGAGCCAGTGAGGCCCTAGTTTTAAAGGGTTACGCTTACACTCATAGAATCTGGGGTTACAATATGTAACCAACGTTCTATTTTGTGTAAGCTCCGCCCTTTCAAGCTACACCTATGGGTTTAAAGGCGGAGCAGGATATGGTCCATGGCTCACTGGGTCTGATTGGAAACCATAACACACTCTGGCAACCGCCAACACCTCAATGAACATAAGATGCACTGTCAATTAAGACAGAAGATACATATAACAACCTGGAGACAGTGATTCACGCATTCATTACATCTAGGCTTGATTACTGCAATTCACTTCTGCTTGGCGTCAGTCAAGCCACCATTGCACGATTACAACTGGTTCAGAACGCAGCTGCCCGATTTTTAACCAGCACACGCAAAAGAGAGCACATTACACCAGTCTTGGCCTCCCTTCACTGGCTACCGGTTCATCTTCGAATCCAATTCAAAATTCTCATGTATGTCTACAAATCACTGAACAGTCTCGCCCCCGCCTATCTCTCGGATCTGATACACCCATATGTCCCTCCACGTGCTTTGAGGTCAGAGGATCAGGTACTCTTAAAAGTTCCAGAAACTCGCCTTAAGCGCAGAGGTGACAGGGCGTTCTCTGTAGCAGGCCCAAGACTCTGGAACGAGTTACCGCTGCTCATCAAACAGGCCCCCTCCCTCTCAGTTTTCAAATCCCGGTTAAAAACTCACTACTACTCCATTGCTTTCAATGCCAGCTGATTTATATTGGATCGTTTTATTTATGATCTGCAATGTTTTTATGTTTTTCGTGTTGTACTTCATTGTCTGTGTTGCCTGTTGCGTGTTTGTTTGTTCAGCACTTTGGTGTGGACTTGTTCCTGTTGAAAGTGCTTTATAAATAAAATGGTATGGTATGGTATGGTATATAAATAGCAGTTGAGCAACCCTCTTTATCTGATGGAAGATGAATAACTGCTTATTCATAATCAGGATAAAAACAGTTCCAAGAGGATTATTTCTAACTGAAGGAATGTTTGAACCAAAACAACCCCATCAAATAAAGACAGATACAACTGTGTCATTTTATCAATAAGTTTATTGATAATGAAAAAACAATCACTCTACTACAACCCTGAGAACAGAATGTGTCAGTGAAGAGCTGGAAACATCTAGTAAATAAAAATGGATGAAGGGAGTCGCTGACGACCAAGAGGCTGCAGAACAGATGTCCTGCACAGAAAGACCTCTGTGCAGGGCTGTAGAAGCTGCAGTTCCTCTAGTAGAGTGAGCTTTTATTCCTTCAGGAGGCTGGAGGCCAGAAGAGCTGTAGGCCTGAGAAATGGCCTCACATAGCCAATGTGACAACTGCTGAGAGGTCAGAGGTTGACCCTAGGATTGTCCTCTGAAATGCACAAAAAGCTTATCAGATTTATGCATCGCAGCAGTGCATGCCACATAACACTTTAGTGCCTGTATCGGACAAAGCAAATGTAGACGTTCTTCCTCTGCATTACTGTGAGGAGGAAGACAGAAGCCGTCTAACGTAATGATTCTGGACCTGAATGAACTCGTTATGCTTTTAGGAATAAAAGCAGGGTTCGGCCTAAGTTCAGCAGAACTCCCATCTCCTTGCATTTTTAAAAAGGAAGGGGAGACAGACAGGCCTGACAAGTCACTCTTTTAGCTGATGTTAGAGCTAACAACAGACCTGTTTTGAAAGATAGAAACTTTAACGGTATCTGATCTAATGGCTCAAATGGGTCCTTAATTAATTAACTCAGTACAGTAACTAAGTCCCATGGTGGAGCAAGGGTGCGTGAGATTGGTCTAAGAGGACGAGCACCTTTCAGAAAACGTTTCATTAGGGGATGATTAAACACTGTTCTATCATTAAACCCCTCATGACAAGAAGAAATAGCTGCAGCATACGTTTTAATCGTGCTGAAGGCCAAATTCCTGTCCAGCAATAACTGTAAATATGACAAGATGGAGCCCAGAGGACATGAAGATGGATCCAACTGTTTTTCCAGGCACCATCACTGAAAAGCAGCCCATTTTGATGCGTAAACATTCGTGGTGGACTTTGCACGTGCTCCCTGGATGGCGCATATAACGTCTTTAGAAAACCCAAGACTTTCTAAACATTCAAGTTCAGCAACCAAACCAGTAGATGTTGGCCTATCACAGGAAAACTCTTTATTGCTTCCCCTATCTGTAGAAGAGCATTGTCTCTCCAAGGCAGCCTCCATGATCGGCCCGTTAGCTGCTGAAGCACCGGAAACCATGTTGCGTTTGTGCGTTCCGGAGCAATCAGGATCGTTGATAACTTTTCCTCCCTCACTCTCTCTAGCAGCACTGGCAACAGAGGAACTAGAGGAAAAGCATAAATCAGCATTTGGGGCCACGGCTTGTGCGCAAACGTATCCACTCCCAACGGGGGAGTGTCCTTATCTCTCACTTACTCTTTTAAGTAAGTGAACACTTCTACTTCCTTGGACCTGGGTCCAAATCCAAACCAAGGAAGTAGAAGCATTCACCAGACACATTAACTCGGTCGACAACAACATCAAGTTCACCAGAGAAGATGCAAACAACAACAAGCTGCCTTTTTTGGACTGTTTGGTCCACATGGAAAGAGAGGACAGCCTCAACATTGAAGTTTACAGAAAACCAACCCACATAGACTAGTATCTTCTGTTTGACTCTCACCATCCACTTGAACACAAACTTTCTGTCATCAGAACTTTACAGCATCGGGCCGAACACATCCCCACAAAGACAGAAGAGAAGGAAAAGGAACAGAAACACATCAAAAAATCTCTCCAAACATGTGGATATCCTAACTGGGCTTTTGTCAAGTCAGCGACAAAGTCGACAAAACACAATAATAAACAGAAAAAGGAGAACAGATGAAAAAAATATTGTTATCCCTTATGTGGCTGGACTATCAGAGAATTTCAGAAGGATTTTCAACAAACACAACATCCCAGTACATTTCAAACCCAGCAGGACTCTCAGACAGAGGTTGGTGCATCCTAAGGACAAAACACCTACAAACAAACAGAGTGGTGTAGTTTATGCGGTCCAGTGCAGCGAGGTCCGTCCAGACCTCTACATTGGGGAAACTAAACAGCCGATTCACAGACGAATGTCCCAACATAGGAGAGCCACCTCCTCTGGACTAAACTCAGCTGTTCTCCTCCACCTCACGGACAAGGGTCGCTCATTTGAGGACCAGAATGTTCACATTTAGGACGGAGAACACAGATGGTTTGAGAGGGGTAGGAAAGAAGCTGTGTATGTTAAAAGGGAAAGGCCTTCTCTTAACCGAGGGGGGGCGCTCAGGTTCCAACTTTCAAAGACATGTAATGCAGCTTTAAATCTGATTCCCAGACAGTTCACACCTGTTGAGAACAGAGTAGCTGCTTCTGTGAATTAGAGTAACAAAGACCTTAAGAAACCCCCTACTGTTAAAGCTGCTATATGTAACTTTTCTAAAAATATATTTTTAACATATTTCTTCACTCTGTCACTAGACTGATGTTAGAGAGGTAATCTCTGAAAAAAACAAAAAAAATATTGTCCCCTTGCTTCTCCAGGTGGTAAATAAGCATTTCTAAAAAGAAAAAGTGACCCGCCATTTTCCAGCCAATAAAAACAAAGTTTGTAACCAGCCAATAAAAACCGAGCTTGAATTTGAATCAGCCAATAAAAACAGAGCTTGAATTTGAATTTCAACAGACCACAAGGGGGCAGAGCCATATATGGCTCTGAGGGGGAGGGATCAGAATGCTTTGCTTGTTGAAATTTTTTCTAAGTGCTGATGTTCTACAGAAACTGCAGTATTCACCTTTAAGGTGTGATGTGTTGATTTGTCAATTTACATAGGATGGGTATGTTATCTCAGGTATGTGTGGGCGTTATCTCAGCTTCCAATTTACATAGGTCGGTGCGTGGCATGTCAGCCTGTTTATAACTTCACTGTCACACAGGCTGCTCCTTTGAATTGAAAAAGCCCTTTGGATAGAGGGTGAAACGTTTTCTGTAACAAATAAAGTCCAGTTGTTTTTGTATTGAGCGCTTGTTCTGATTTTATCATGTCCTGGATGACTGAGAACCTTCACTAGCAAACCTTTAGATTGATCACTTGATGTAAAAAACAGCTTAATATTTGAAGAAATGTACTCTTCTGTGTCCTCCCAAGCCCAAATACATGTTAGGTATCCCCCACCTCTTAGTGAGCTGGAGATGGGCACCAGCGACCTCTGCAACCCAGAAAATAAGAAGCGGGTAAAGATAATGGATGATAGATGGAGAACCTACTGCACTCAAAACAACCAGATCAGCTTCATGACTCTGGTCAAACGTAACAATACCAGCAAACGGTCAACACAAACAGAGCCCTCATTTTCTGTAAATTTACTCTAAATGTTCCATCCATCATAATAATAATAATAATAATAATAATAATAAACTTTATTTGTACAGCACCTTCCTACAATGCCTTGCATTGGCCAAGGTGCTTAACAGGATAAAATATAAAAACCGGTACAATAAATCGGTGAAAATAAAAACACAGTAGCAATAAAAGGAGGCAGTGGAAATAAAAATACTAAATACTAAAATACCAAAAGTAATAAAAGTTACAAACTGAAAAGCTTTTTTAAACAAGTGGGTCTTCAGTCTGGTTTTGAACCTCATCTTTACCTGCTTCTTCCTTTTTGGGTTGCAGGGGGTCTCTGGTGCCCATGTCCAGCAGTGACTGTGCGAGAGGCGAGGGACACAGGGACACACAGAGGCAAACAATCATTCACTCCCTCGCTCACATCTAACATACATGTTTTTGGTCTGTGGGAGAAAACCCACACATGCATGGAAAGAACATGCAAATTCCACCCAGAAAGGTCCTCGGACTGGGATTTGAACCGGGGCAACCTGCTCGCTGATCGGCAGCAGCTCAAATTGCACCACTGTGCTGCCCTACTCTAAATGTTGCTACCAAAAAAAACAAGAGTTCTGGGTTCATCTGAAGCTCGTCTGCAACTTTTCTACATCAAACCTTACCGCTACATTTTGACCATGTCAAAAGTTTATTGCGAAGCCCTCGAAACCCCACAAATAAATAAATAAATAAATAAATAGACTTTGGTAAATGTTACCGTGTGTGATTGGCAAAGACACCGGTGCTTCCCTGTGTCCCCATTTCATAATTTGTTTTATTTTGGTCCTTTGACTTTTGTTCTGTTTGTTCCTTGTGTTTTATTCCAGCCTGTGTGTTCCCTGTGCCAGATTTCACTCTAACCCACAGTCTCACCAGTTCAGTTTTCACTCACACCAGTCCCTAATTTACAATCATCCCAGGTGATTCCTCTTTCCACTCACCCTCTGTCCTACTTAAACAGGCTCTCGTCAATGCCTCACCGATGGTTCATTGTCTTGGCCACCCACCCACCCACCTCCGTGCTCCTTGCATTTGTGTTGTTGCCATGTCAGCCTTTTGTTTTCTTTTTGTTAAAATAAGTAAAATTCACTTCAAGCTCTTCGTGTCTGCCTTCAATTGGGTCAAAACTTCACCAGCTGTGATGGAAGCTAAAGAACGTCAGTGTAAAACCCTAGTTGTTCTTTAGGTCTTCAAATGTAGTTTTATTTATTTGATCATTATTTTAATTTCCCATGAGACAGTATTCTGCCCAGTCACACTTAACATGTTTTATTTTACAAATGTTTCTCATGGAGTATATCTGGTAACACATCAACACAATATTCTGTGTACAGCCTCATAACATCATGAAAACTGAGGCTGTGAAACATTTATTAAAGGGCATGCCTTTGTTTAAGGATGGAAGAAGTCTTGGCCTCACCCTAACTCGCTAATTGATCAGGTCAGAATTAAACTCAAGACCGTTCAGTCGTCCATCTGCTGCAGGTAACATAATGACTGCTCAAAACCTTTCCCTAGAATCACACTTCAAAGTGTGTCCTTTGTGTTAAAAACAGGTATGAAAATAAACAAACTAGTGTTTGGGATACTTTTGGAATAGTCACTGTCTGAGATGACCTGTTTTAAGAGTTTCCTTTCCTTCCTCCCCGAAAGATTACTTTTATCTGACTGGACAACAGCTGGAAGCCTGCCTGTGGAAACACCCAGGGTGCATCACCTGCACAGGGTTCACTTTGTTGCAACTATTAAAGAAAAGGCTTGTAGTTGAGATTTGATTTTAGCTCTGGTTCTAACAACTTGCCACATTTCATATTTCAACTCACTTATTATTTTTATTGATCTAAAGGGTTATATATGAATGATTTACAAATCAGACTGTAATCGCACCAACTCTCTGCCAGCATGATAGAAATACATTTTTAATGCACTTTTTACAGGCAAGAAAAAATATTCAGTTTTTCAAAAATATACAGTCAATCCTCAGAAATGTATTAGGGTGGATATTTTAGGACAAAACGTCCCCACAATTGAATCCAAAACCGTGGTTGTAAATGTCCACTTGTCTCACATATTCCAGCTGTAACTTGTGTCCACCCTCACATGGACTGTTGTCCTGTCTATCTTTATCAATGTCAGAGCCCTGAAGTGCATTAGTGCATGCAGGATGTGCTCCTACTGGTGTTCATGTGTCCTCGGAAGCAGCCGTCCTCGCTCATCACCTGCAGAATACAGCCGGAGCGTATTGATTATTCTGCTCATGGATGCAGAATTAAAGGATGTTCTTCCTGCCTGACTGGTTTGAGTGGTCATCATGGCCAATGTGGTCCACCATCATGAGAAGATCCACAGCAGAAGAGTCTTCCTTGAGCTTTTTTGATGAATAACAATACAGTAGATGTGTTTAGCTGCAAAGCAAGGAGCATGCACATTATAAACACTGTCTGATCTGCAAACGTCTCTGTCTGAGTTTAAGTTGTGCAGTATCACATATTCAACCGGCTGTGCAGCACCACCTGGTAGGCAGAGGAAGATCAATGAAATGACTCGGCTATCAAATTCTCACTTCTTTTGATCGAGTTAGCTTCTTTTCATATCGCCTGCTGCACCGAGTCACAATACAGAAAACCAAGATGAGGTATCTTATCAGATATTCCAAGATCTGATTAGAGTAAAACGATTTGCCAACATTGTAATTACTTAGATCTGGAGCCAGTGAAACCGTTCTCACATCTCATTGGGCACTCGTTTTTTTATTTCATTTATTTATAAATTTGTTCATTTTAAAATCCAATACAAAGCAATCCCATATACAGATATAATACGAATACAAAATATAAAACGAAAGGTAGCAGAAGGAAGAAAAAATCTTATTACCGGTATATCTGCTCCTTTTTTCAAACAATCAGTTCAAACAATAATTATCTTCAAGTAACAGAACAAAATGAATAGCTCTTTCTTATTTTCTAACTCTAGTACAATACACATTAAGCTACTTCATATATTTTTATAACAATTCAGTTTTGATCATTTTCTTAAATGTACACATTGATTTGGCATTTTTAACATCATTCTCCAAACCATTCCATAATCCAATTCCCTGGATTGAGGTAGACCGTCCCTTCAAACTAGTTCTGAATTTTGGTTTTACAAATATCTCTGTTCCCTTGAGATTATAACAACTTTGTCTTTTAACAAAATGTATTTGGATATTTAAAGGTAATGCGTTATTCTGAGCCCTATACATAACTGATAAAATATTATAATCTACCAAATCATGGAACTTCAATAACTTCAGTTGATAAAATAATGT
The DNA here is from genome assembly GCA_038048925.1 of Garcialebias charrua. Classification (NCBI taxonomy): domain Eukaryota; kingdom Metazoa; phylum Chordata; class Actinopteri; order Cyprinodontiformes; family Rivulidae; genus Garcialebias; species Garcialebias charrua. Next base: position 27,654 of record JBBPBX010025999.1, read on the forward strand.
ACTTGATGGATGACAGTAATGTTTTCTAGTGATAATTCTTACAGCTCTTTTCTGTAAAATAAAAATAGGCTTTGTAATTGTTTTATACACTTTCCCCAAATATCAATACAATATATTAAGTGTGGAACAATGATTGTGTTATACAACAAATACTGTACAGAGGTTCGAACCCCAGTCACGGCATAACTTGTGGTGTGTTTGAGCAGCACATCTCATCCCTACTGCTCCCCGGCGCACTTTCTATAGCTGCCCGCTGCCACCTGGTGGTGATTGGGTTAAATGCAGAGTCAAATTTCGTCTTGTATGGGAACATACACAGATGACAAAAATACGACATTATTATTATTATTATTAATAAGTCCCTGACTTTGTACAGTACTGCAATGGATTTAGCCATTTTTATTCTTACAGAATTTATGTGTTGTTTCCATGTCAGTTTGTCATCAATGATAACACCCAAAAACTTCACCTCACTCACTCCACAAATCTCAACACCATCAATTTTAAATGGAACATCAACCGTTTTCTTTTTATAACTGAATATCATGTAATTAGTTTAATCTAGATTTAATGATAATTTATTAAGTTTAAACCAAGCTTGTATTTTGACAAATTCTGTCTTCATCAACTCCAACATCTGTTCTATATCTTTACCCAAACAAAAAAAATGTGGTATCATCAGCAAAAAGGACATATTTAAGGAGTCCTGACACATTTACCAAGTCATTCACATATAAAATAAAACACTTTGGTCCAAGTTCAGAGCCTTGAGGAACTCCACATGTGATATTGCAGAGGTTAGATCTTACATCATTTATTTGTACAAACTGTTTCCTAGTCTTTCAAATAGCTAGATACCCACTGTAATGCTGGTCCTCTAATACCATATTTGATTAATTTTTCAAGGAGAATAGTGTGGTCAATAGTATCAATAATGAATGCTTTTTTTAAATCAACAAAAATACTAACACAATATTATTTTTGATCGACAGCAGTAGTTATTTGCTCCATTAATTCCATGACAGCCACTGATGTAAAGTTTTTTGCTCTAAACCCATACTGACAGTTACTTAGAATATTTTGTTTAGCAATAAATTGATCTAATCTGGTCACAAATAGTTTTTCTAGATTTTTTGAGAACGTGGTAACAAGGATATTGGTCTGTAATTGTTGAACACACATTGATCACCATTTTTAAAAAGAGGAACTACCTTAGCTACTTTCATATTACTGTACAGTATCTGGAAATATTCCTGTTGAGAAAGATAAATTACATATATATGTAAACGGCTCAATAACATAACTCATTATGTCCTTTACAAATATCATATCCATGTCAACCCAGTCTTTTGATCTCTTGTCTGTACATTTTTTTTCCTACATTCATTATTTCTTCTTTGTCAGTTCCCTTAAGAAAAATACTGTTTGCACAACCTATGACTGAATGGCTCACATTATTATCTCCTTTTGGTATTTTAGCTGCAAGGCTTGATCCAACATTCACGAAATAATGATTAAATCAATTTACAATTTCATTCTCATCATGGATTTCATCACTGTCTTTTACAAAATACTGTGAAATACCCGTTTTTACTTTGTGTTTTTTCAGAACACTATTCATTACTCGCCATGTTGCTTTCATATCACCATTACTTTTATTTAATAAATCACTATAATATTCCTTCTTATGTTTTCTTATAATCCCTACTAATTTGTTTTTATACTTCTTATATTTTTCTTCTGCCTCTTGTGTTCTGGATTTCAAGAAGCATGAATACAAATGTTCTTTTTTTTTTTTTACAAGCGTTTCTCAATCCTTTCGTCATCCATGGTTGGTCAACAATATTTTTCTTTGTATAATTTTTTTGCACACAATTTTTTTCATTCATGCATCTGCAAGAAAAAATAAACCTAATATCGATAAATACATAAAAAATATGTTTGTTAAATCATATAATTGCCCTCACTTCTAAACTTATAGAAAAGAAGATGTTTTAGAAATTGGATTCTGATTTAGAACGAGTTAGATGGAAAATAAAAAATAAAAGTGTGACATTTGTGCTCAGGAATATTACTGCCACAGCAGGGCAGCAGTCCATTAAACTAATCCAATATGGTAGAATGAGATTTCCAGATCAAGCTGCATTCAATGCATAATTTATTGGTTGGGAAAAAGCACCAGTGGCTAAAGACTTGCTTCTGTTTTCAGGAAATACAAAATAAAAAATAAAAATAATAAGAAAGACAGGGCTTCACAAACAGTGATTATGCCGCAGGCCTCTCAAGAGGCTCCTTCTTTTAAGAACTCGGCACAAATCAATCTTTACGAGCATCATAAAAGATGGTGAAAACCAGGGGCTCCCTGAAGTCAGGTTCACCCAAAGAACCTGTCCTTTACACACCACAGACAGGCAGCGTTGGACTGATTTAAACTTAAAACACTCAGTCTGGTTTAAGGCACCCCTGTTAGTAAGAAATAAAATCAAATAAATCCACAAGATAAATAATTAAAGGTATTGAGCCTCGAGGCTCAATGAGATTAACCTGCCTAAATAAAAGTTGAATGAATTATTTGTGCCTTGATGACAGATTTCACCAAACTGAAGCTGCTTTTACGTTTGGTTTGGAATGAATGTACAAGTTTCCAATAATTAAATAAACTTTAATGCTTAAAAACAAATAGTTCTACCAATTAAAGTATATTAAAAAGACAAATAAAACAATTATTCACTTACAAAATGAACAGCAAAACTAGTAAACAGATCTACCAAATCATGGTTTAAGCCCTTTTATCATTATTGATTCTTAATAAAGCAGGAAATTATGTCTTTTATTTTACTAAAACCAATGTTGTATTTATTTTTATTTGTTGAATTTGATCATTTTTTTTGTTGTAGTTCAGTTATTGCTGATTTTTCAAATGATTAATTGAATCATTTGATTAAATTAAGTAGCCTTATTGCTATTTAGAAACTTTGACTTCAAATAAAAACATCATTAGTGCCAATTTAACAACTAAAAACTTCATTAACATTTAAACAAAGCAAATAGAGCATAATTATTCTTTCTCATCTTTAAAACTCAAGCTGATCCTGTTATAAAATATTTCCCTCTAAGATTGATTTTGATGTCCTGATTATTTCAGAGCTTTGCTGTAGTTTTTGTTTCAGTAAAAATTTAGAAAGAGCTGAGATTGCACAAAACTAATCATCTTTATTTCTTTTTTTGTGTCTTTATTTTAGGCATGCTGTACAAAATGCCCAACACGAATATGATAAAGCCCTTAAGTTTTCACATCTCTGCTGAAACCTTTAACACAAACACTGTGGCTGGCTGCAGAGAATGTAAAATGATCTGCACAGCTACACAGACTGGGTAAAGAAAGCATGGATTATTCATGTCTATTCCCACAGTGCAAACACCTCCTTTTTGATGGATTTTGCCCGGAGCGCTTCTTTCCGCTCAATACCAACAGTCCCAGTCAGCTCTGCCCCACGCCGCACCGCCCAGCCTAGATGATGAGCTTTACCAGAATCACAGACGGAGCCGGCGGCTCGTCTCCTCTCTGCTCTCAGACATGATGCTGCTGTGTGGTCCGAAGAGAGCCTAAATTTAGAGGATCAGGAGGAGGCAGCAGTGCAGAGAGCTGATGTGAGCGGAGAGGAAGTTACATGCTCAGAGTCTAAATGTCTGTACAAATCTGCTGATGGCTTCCGGATGATGCAGGGGATGAATTTACTGCTTATATATTTCTGAAGCAGAAATGTTCATGTCTCTTTGAGCCTCACCTGGATCCACTCCAGGTGGGAGGTTGAGGAGCTGCTGAGGTGTTTGGAAGGAATAAAGCTCAGACTGTCAGTCATTTCCACCACCGCAGACAGAAAGAAACACCCCAAACTAATTTTATTTGTTTATAACCATGTCTTAGTGGATATGTGACTATTTAAAATAACATTTGAAACCTACTAACTGAAGGCTAAGCATTATTTGAGGAAATACATATCACCTTCTGCCTTTCAGAACAGTTTTAAACTATAAGATCTTCTCCTGATGACAGAATTAAAGTCATTTTGTTCAGGTTTTAAAGGATGTTTCCTGCTATCATGTGATACGCCATATATGTAAGCACTCACAGTATGTGTTGAGAATGGTCCAACTACTACATCAAATCTTAGCTCATCCCTCAATTATTGAGGCGGTTACGTTCCAGAAACCCCCGCGATAAGTGGAAAAACTGCAAAGTTACACAATATGTATTTTAGTAGTTTCACATAAAACCTTCCCACGCTCTTGCAATGTTCTAAACTCTTAAACCTATGTCATTTTAACAACATAAGTATATGTACTGTACAGTAGCTACTGCTAAATGTTGTGTGAGTACTCACCAGCTCTGCAGAAGCTTGGTTTCGGTCCAGATCTGTTCGGTTCAGCTACCCTGCAGCATGATGAAGCCCACTGCCCTGTCCAGCTTGATGTGCATGTGCTGCCACTCCAGGAAGTACACTCCACATGCAAGGCTGGATGTAATCTATCACCTTGGCCTGGATCTGGACCAGCACGGTGCTACCAGAACCAGGCCGGACTCTGCCACTGTCTGCATGATCCCTGCAGCCCCCAAGATCCGGGTCACACTGAGTCCAGATCAACTGCAGCTCAAGTGACAATACAACTTGAAGGATGAGTTCAGATTCAGGATACTGTAATTTTTGACTTTCCTGCCAGTTCTGTGAGTTTAATGGACAGATCGTTACATCTGACTTTGCGTTGCTAAACTTTCCCTCCATTTCGGCAGAAAGCAGTGGCCGGATGCACTGTTGGCTTCTGGGTAGTGTAGTTCTTTGGACTGGCGTTACAGTATAGGTTTATTGAAAGAACACCCCAAAATGGCAGCACCTGTCAGAAGTATTTTTTCATTAACTTTTTATCTGGTACCATCTCAGTCATGTGAGTAATATTAAAGTTGAAAAATCGTTGAAAAATTGTTGAAAAACCGCGAAAGAGCGAGTCCGCAAAAGTCAAACTTTGAAGTAGTGAGGGACTACTGTATTTGTAATATTGAGAGACATTTGTTGCGTTGGTTAAGTTTGATTAGCTGTGGCAGCTTTAAAACAATCTGTTGCAGGTGTACATCCAGTTTTTACTTTCTGAAAGTTTCATTACAATCTGTCCAGTTGTTCATGAGATATTTTGCTAACATGAGAGACAATAAAATACACAGAGACGTGAGTAAAAACAATACTGCCTTTTAGTTTTCAGTGGCGGGTAATGATTCCTATGAGTTTTTAAACACTTACAAACAACAAATTTAAGGAATTTCTGGAAAAAAATAAGAAATTCAAGCATTTATTGATGATCTAAACTTGTGGTACTAAAAAAAACTTTCCCTCCACATGAACCCTGAACTGAGCGTGAACCTGAAAACTGTTTTTGTTGTCAATATAAAAAGCCTGTCTGCAGACAGCATGAACCTTTGCCCACATTCTCTTGGCCCGGTGTTTCAAAGCGATGAAAACTAAAAAAATCTATCACGATGTGATTTCAAATGTTTAAAACGAATGTTGCCTGAAGCAGTCCACACCCCAGACAGCGTGCACACTGTCTGGCTCACTCATGAGAAACTGAGTAAAACTGAGATTTTGCACTCCTCACAGCCTGTCTGAGCATTCAGGAGGTGAGATGGATAGCAAATGAACTCATGCAATGGTCAAATAACCATTCAAAGTACCTTAGCAACTGTTCAAATCCTTCACGCTGTGGTTCTGATTGTCAACCCGTGACTCCACTGTCCTCCAATGAGCTTGCTTTGCTGCAGAGGGGAGGTGGCAGCGAGGCTTGAACAAAGAGAAACAAGCTTTCAGAAACGTTCAGTATTCCTTGCACATTTGCTGCTATCACTCTTCACGCTCACTGAAAGAGCTATTTAGCTTGTGTGTAATTACTGCGTCACCTGACAGGCAGAAACCGTGTTGCACAAAGGAGCACGTCCATGCTCGACAGCCGTCCTTACAACAGCCCTGGTGCACAAATTTTCATTATTCAAACTGATCAGACATTTTCTGATGAACCACAGTCACATCAGTTCCTCAACGATCTGATTTTTTGTTTGTTTTTGTCTTCAAATTTCAAACTTCAGAAATACAAACAGGCTAAAGTAATTAACATACGGTATTTCTCCTGATGCGTGAGATAATTGGTTTGCCACCAAAAACAGTTCAGGTATTGTTTGAGGCAGCACCTCACAATTCTTTCATTAAAACTGACCTCATTCTCACAAATCTCACCAAGAAAGTTAAAATGCTCAGTTTCCACAAACGATCTTTGTGAAACATTACCGTATTTTCCGGTGTATAGGTCGCACCTTTTTATGGTATTTTCATGGCCTGCGACCTATACACAGGTGCGACCTATATATGGCTTGTTATCACTTTCGGCGAAACAAATTTTAAAATCCAGCTCATTTCACAATTACGTTCATTTATTAAGGAAAAGTTCAGCTCAGACATATATTTGCTATAATTTTTATCAAACAAATAATTGTTTTTAAGTGTTAATCTTCTTAAAAGCCTTGCTGTGCGCTCCTGTGGCAGACATTTGCAGCAGAGCTAAACGTAGGTGCGACCTATACACCAGTGCGACCTATCTAGGGATTTTTCCAATCTATTGGTGATAATTGGACAATGCGACCTATACACAGGTGCGACCTATACACCAGAAAATACTGTACATGGAGTCTGCATGAGCTGAAATGTGCCTAATTGATCAAAAACATAAATTTAACAGGTATTTCTGCTCGTTTTAGCCAAGGGTTATTTTAGACCCTGTTCATGGTACTCAGTAGTCCTTAAATTTGATCTCAGCTTGTGTTACAAAGAAGAAGAATAAACCATTATCATTAATACTTTTTTTTTTCAAATGATCAATACTGACAGGCTGCCAATGAGTTTCAGCAGAAACACAGAACATAAAATGTTACATGCTCATTGTTTTGTTGGAGACTTCCTGCAAGAGAAAGAGACATGTTGGACATTGAACAAGTCAATGGGTCGGCTTGTGCTCTTTAATGTAATGCTGTAGGTTTAATGTTTCAGTTATTCCTTCAAGGAATCATCTACTTGCAAAAAAATAAAAATAATTAAAAAAAAAGCATAAAAACCTGATTCCTATAAAATTAGGATGATTTCATATGCAGTACTAATTGTTCACTTAAACTCAGGGTGGAAACATATGAAATTTGTCACTGGAAAAACTCACTTTTTATAAGTAGACTCTTCAGAAGAGAGATTTTTTTGTAGCATTCACTAATACCTAAAATTAAAATAGAAGAAAGCAATTAGCTGGGACAGCTTGCTATTTAATCGACAGTGCCAACGTTGCAAAGGACTAAAAATAATAATAAACAAAAAAAAGAACACATAAAAAAGTTAAAAGCATATATTTTTTTGTTTGCTTTCTCAAAACTAAACTAAACTAAAATAATTTAAGACAACACCCATCATCAACAGTCCGAATATGAGAAATTGAGCTCACCTAAAGTGACATAAACTTTACTTGCAGGCAGTTATTCCTAATTCCCAGCACAAAATGCAGACAGCATCAGGAGACATGTTTAAAAATGTACATATGTTACTTTAATCTGGCAGTTAGGTGATGTCCTGTGTCAAGACACATTATTATAATTGTTTTAGGTAGGCTTTCTGGAGGTCTTCTCACCCAGTCAAATAAATTCTTGTTCTTGACTTTACAGAAACAATTTACCACGATTTATTTAGAATGCTCTTAAATTGTGTCATAAAAAACATTTGATGTCAGAAGCCTAAAAGTTTATGTTTATGTTTATGTTTATTAAATGTGTTCATTTTTTTTTACAAAAGAAACAATACAAGACAATCCCATAAATGATAATGTATAAAATATAAAAAAATGAAAGGTAGCAGAAAGAAGAATACATCTTATTATATCTGCCCCTTTTTTCCAAACAATCATTAAACAATAATAATCTTCAGTAACAGAACAAAATGAATAACTCTTTCTAATTTTCTAACTAATACAATACACATTACGCTACTTCATATATTTTTTAACAATTCAGTTTTGATCATTTTCTTAAATGTAAACATTGACTTGGCATTTTTAACTACATTCTCCAAACCATTCCATAATCCAATTCCCTGGATTGAGGTAGAACGTCCCTTCAAACTAGTTCTGAATTGTGGTTTTACAAACATCTCTGTCCCCTTAAGATTATAACAACTTTGTCTTTTAAAGACCGTGTAAAGTAAAATTAAATGTGTGTTTTGAGTTTGTCACACGGCATAAATATGTGTTATTAATCACCCATATAAATCTGACTGATTAAAAACATTGTTTACCTTATAAAATTAAGTCTCAAAAATAATGAAAAAACATAATTGTGCCCTGGTCTGAAACGCTGGGGGCGTGTCAGCGCGTGGGCGTGGTTTCAGCGCAGTACTGCGCCCGTGTCCTGCCCCCTGAGCTGAGCTGTGTGTGGAGAGGCAGACAGGTGCAGCAGTAAACCTGCTCTGTTTTTATCTGAGTTCTGGCTGTAACAGCAGCTCCTTTTTCCAAGAGTTACGCTGTTTTTAGTGCACAAACAACTCTGGTTTTGTTTTTAAAGTTGAGGACACAACTATAATTCATAACTCCGCTGTTATGTGTTTAATAATAAGCGCTATTTTAGAAGATGAGCGGACTCGCTGCACCCGGTCCGACCCGGTCACATCGCATGCGGGGTCTGTGTTGGTGATTAAAATAAAGAGTAATCACGTTGATAACTAAGTATGCAATGGACCTGTCACATTTTCTTAGCAAAAAAGGAGCTTGTGAACTTGTAGGGCACAGGCTTAGCAATAAAAAAAGAAGAAAAAAGAAAGAAAGAAAGAAAGAAAGAAAAGAAAAACCTATTACAGAGACTCGATATAAAACCACGCAATATAAAAACACGTTATGATTTGTACATTTATTACATTCGGTAGTTACTGTGCACTAAATGGTCAACACTTAGATTATTTAAAATAATAAGCACAAACGGCAACTTACTAAGTTTGGACGCGACATTATCAAGTCAAAGTCAAAGTCAAAGTCAGCTTTATTGTCAGAACTGCAATATGTACAGGACATACACAGACTTGAAATTTCGTTTCTCTCAGTCCCTCGGTGCAACAGTAACTATTTAAACATTGAAACACTGAAACATATAATAATAGACATAGCATAAAATAGTAAAACTGTGACACCCGCCGTCTATTATCCCGCCGTCAGGTGCAGGAAAGGCGGCGGCGGTGTCCGGAGGCTGAGAGTCCTGGAGGGAGACGGTCGGTAGAGCCTCACGAACCAGGACCAAACGACTGTCCATAAATCCCAACTGTGTCTCCAGGTAATTTGTGAAACTATCTGGAGTGAAATGGGAACTGCAAAGGCGAGTGCTGGCAGTGATCCTGATGTCTTCATGGCCTCTCGTTACAAAATCGATCCAGAGTTTTTTCAGGCGGTCATCTCTCGGAAACTTAAATAAAGTCACCAAGCGGGTGCCCTGACCATTGCGACATCCAGGGAAGATGCACGAACGAGGCATAATTGATTAGCTAGCTAACAATGAACAAAATATCTATGCTATTGCTATCTGATGCTATCTGCGATTCGCGAGTGAACGGCTCCACCGATGCGAAGAACTAATTTATACGGCTGGAGCTGCAGGGGGTGGGGCTTTAGACCGCGTGACGAAACGCGGTCACATTTAAACCACGCCTAAAAAATCCTGAAACAGACATATCTTTAAACAAAGTTTGATCTATAACTCCAAAATTAATTGAGCTACAATTTTGAGACTTTTTACTCATTTACAAGATTACAATTATGACATTTATAATGTTTATTGAAGAAAATATTGAAATTCACTTTACACGGTCTTTAACAAAATGCATTTGGATATTTAAAGGTAATGCATTATTTTGAGCCCTATATGTAAGGATGGCTCGTCCTGTTGGTCAGTTCTGTCCCCCTTGTGATGTTTTCATCCTGTTGGTCATGTATGTCCCCCTTGTGATGTTTTCCTATTACTGTAGTCAGTTCCTGTTCTGTTAGTTTTAGTAGTTAATTTTTCTTAGTTCAGTCTCCGTGTTTATTTACTCGTCATCCTGGTTTACTTCATGTTCGTCATCCTGGTTTACTTCATGTTTCAGGTTTAGTTTCCCAGTCTTGTCTGTTAGTTTTAGTAGTTAGTTTTCCTAGTTCAGTCTCCATGTTTTCCTAGTTCAGTCTCCATGTTTTCCTGATCTGGAAATATTTTTGTGGAACAAAACAACATTTCTGGATAAGATTCAACATTAATTATGGAATACAACTGGTTGAAGATGCTGAAGTCATGAGGAATTAGTTGAATTTGCTAGATACTTTAAGAAGATTGGATTGATTCAAAAAGAGTTTACTCCAGGACGAAAGAAGTGTTTTTGCGGCATTGGGATCTGCTCTGACGGGTCCTGGCTTATCAGCTTGTTTAAGCTAAGGGAACACCGCTTCTGACGCCCTGGTTGTCGGTACCACGGAGCAGATGTTTGGAAAACCTTGAAGAATTATATTGTGGAAAGAAGACTTGGATCGATGCCTGCATTCGGAGAGCTGATTGATTTTGAATCTGGAAAAGTTTAAAGAGAAGTTTTGTGCGTCGAGAGATCAGACTGCAGCAAGCTGAATGTTTGGAAAACAATCTTTGATGGATTAAAGCTGATTTTGCAGGATTGGAAAGTCAGTTATTGTATTCGGGT
>JBBPBX010026000.1:0-29733 GCA_038048925.1 Garcialebias charrua
AACAAACACACTTCAGCTGTTTCTGTAGGTAAACAAACACACTTCAGCTGTTTGTGTAGGTAAACAAACATACTTCAGCTGTTTCTGTAGGTAAACAAACATACTTCAGCTGTTTCTCTAGGTAAACAAACACACTTCAGCTGTTTGTGTAGGTAAACAAACAACACTTCAGCTGTTTGTGTAGGTAAACACACTTCAGCTGTTTGTGTAGGTAAACAAACACACTTCAGCTGTTTGTGTAGGTAAACAAACCTCCATTCAACGTGCGGCGCGCAAGGACCATCCCCGGGGCACGGGGGGGTGGGCCCGGACGCGACGTGCGGGAGGCGCATGGGGGTCGCAAACACTTCAGCTGTTTGTGTAGGTAAACAAACACACTTCAGCTGTTTGTGTAGGTAAACAAACACACTTCAGCTGTTTGTGTAGGTAAACAAACACACTTCAGCTGTTTGTGTAGGTAAACAAACACACTTCAGCTGTTTGTGTAGGTAAACAAACACACTTCAGCTGTTTGTGTAGGTAAACAAACACACTTCAGCTGTTTGTGTAGGTAAACAAACACACTTCAGCTGTTTGTGTAGGTAAACAAACACACTTCAGCTGTTTGTGTAGGTAAACAAACACACTTCAGCTGTTTGTGTAGGTAAACAAACACACTTCAGCTGTTTGTGTAGGTAAACAAACACACTTCAGCTGTTTGTGTAGGTAAACAAACACACTTCAGCTGTTTGTGTAGGTAAACAAACACACTTCAGCTGTTTGTGTAGGTAAACAAACACACTTCAGCTGTTTGTGTAGGTAAACAAACACACTTCAGCTGTTTCTCTAGGTAAACAAGCACACTTCAGCTGTTTGTGTAGGTAAACAAACACACTTCAGCTGTTTGTGTAGGTAAACAAACACACTTCAGCTGTTTCTCTAGGTAAACAAACACACTTCAGCTGTTTGTGTAGGTAAACAAACACACTTCAGCTGTTTGTGTAGGTAAACAAACACACTTCAGCTGTTTGTGTAGGTAAACAAACACACTTCAGCTGTTTGTGTAGGTAAACAAACACACTTCAGCTGTTTGTGTAGGTAAACAAACACACTTCAGCTGTTTGTGTAGGTAAACAAACACACTTCAGCTGTTTGTGAAGGTAAACAAACACACTTCAGCTGTTTTTATAGTTGAACAAACAAACTTCAGCTGTTTCTGTAGGTAAACAAACACACTTCAGCTGTTTGTGTAGGTAAACAATCACACTTCAGCTGTTTCTGTAGGTAAACAGACACACTAGCTGTTTCTGTAGGTAAATAAACACACTTCAGCTGTTTCTGTAGGTAAACAAACGCATTTCAGCTGTTTCTGTAGGTAAACAAACACACTTCAGCTGTTTGTGTAGTTAAACAAACACACTTCAGCTGTTTGTGTAGGTAAACAAACACACTTCAGCTGTTTTTATAGTTAAACAAACAAACTTCAGCTGTTTCTGTAGGTAAACAAACACACTTCAGCTGTTTGTGTAGGTAAACAATCACACTTCAGCACACTAGCTGTTTCTGTAGGTAAACAAACACACTTCAGCTGTTTCTGTAGTTAAACAAACACATTTCAGCTGTTTCTGTAGGTAAACAAACACACTTCAGCTGTTTGTGTAGTTAAACAAACACACTTCAGCTGTTTTTATAGTTAAACAAACACACTTCAGCTGTTTTTATAGTTAAACAAACACACTTCAGCTGTTTTTATAGTTAAACAAACACACTTCAGCTGTTTTTATAGTTAAACAAACACACTTCAGCTGTTTCTGTAGGTAAGCAAATTCCCTTCAGCTGTTTCTGTAGGTAAACAGACACACTTTAGCTGTTTCTGTAGGTAAACAGTTCAGCTGTTTCTGTAGGTAAACAGACACACTTTAGCTGTTTCTGTAGGTAAACAGATCAGCTGTTTCTGTAGGTAAACAGATCAGCTGTTTCTGTAGGTAAACAGATCAGCTGTTTCTGTAGGTAAACAGATCAGCTGTTTCTGTAGGTAAACAGTTCAGCTGTTTGTGTAGGTAAACAGTTCAGCTGTTTGTGTAGGTAAACAGTTCAGCTGTTTGTGTAGGTAAACAGTTCAGCTGTTTGTGTAGGTAAACAGTTCAGCTGTTTGTGTAGGTAAACAGTTCAGCTGTTTGTGTAGGTAAACAGTTCAGCTGTTTGTGTAGGTAAACAGTTCAGCTGTTTGTGTAGGTAAACAGTTCAGCTGTTTGTGTAGGTAAACAGATCAGCTGTTTGTGTAGGTAAACAGATCAGCTGTTTGTGTAGGTAAACAGTTCAGCTGTTTGTGTAGGTAAACAGATCAGCTGTTTGTGTAGGTAAACAGATCAGCTGTTTGTGTAGGTAAACAGTTCAGCTGTTTGTGTAGGTAAACAGATCAGCTGTTTGTGTAGGTAAACAGATCAGCTGTTTGTGTAGGTAAACAGTTCAGCTGTTTGTGTAGGTAAACAGATCAGCTGTTTGTGTAGGTAAACAGATCAGCTGTTTGTGTAGGTAAACAGTTCAGCTGTTTCTGTAGGTAAACAGTTCAGCTGTTTCTGTAGGTAAACAGTTCAGCTGTTTCTGTAGGTAAACAGTTCAGCTGTTTGTGTAGGTAAACAGTTCAGCTGTTTGTGTAGGTAAACAGTTCAGCTGTTTGTGTAGGTAAACAGTTCAGCTGTTTGTGTAGGTAAACAGTTCAGCTGTTTGTGTAGGTAAACAGTTCAGCTGTTTGTGTAGGTAAACAGTTCAGCTGTTTGTGTAGGTAAACAGTTCAGCTGTTTGTGTAGGTAAACAGTTCAGCTGTTTGTGTAGGTAAACAGTTCAGCTGTTTGTGTAGGTAAACAGTTCAGCTGTTTGTGTAGGTAAACAGTTCAGCTGTTTGTGTAGGTAAACAGTTCAGCTGTTTGTGTAGGTAAACAGTTCAGCTGTTTGTGTAGGTAAACAGTTCAGCTGTTTGTGTAGGTAAACAGTTCAGCTGTTTGTGTAGGTAAACAGTTCAGCTGTTTGTGTAGGTAAACAGTTCAGCTGTTTGTGTAGGTAAACAGTTCAGCTGTTTGTGTAGGTAAACAGATCAGCTGTTTGTGTAGGTAAACAGTTCAGCTGTTTGTGTAGGTAAACAGATCAGCTGTTTGTGTAGGTAAACAGTTCAGCTGTTTGTGTAGGTAAACAGTTCAGCTGTTTGTGTAGGTAAACAGTTCAGCTGTTTGTGTAGGTAAACAGTTCAGCTGTTTGTGTAGGTAAACAGTTCAGCTGTTTGTGTAGGTAAACAGTTCAGCTGTTTGTGTAGGTAAACAGTTCAGCTGTTTGTGTAGGTAAACAGTTCAGCTGTTTGTGTAGGTAAACAGTTCAGCTGTTTGTGTAGGTAAACAGTTCAGCTGTTTGTGTAGGTAAACAGTTCAGCTGTTTGTGTAGGTAAACAGTTCAGCTGTTTGTGTAGGTAAACAGTTCAGCTGTTTGTGTAGGTAAACAGTTCAGCTGTTTGTGTAGGTAAACAGTTCAGCTGTTCGTGTAGGTAAACAGTTCAGCTGTTTGTGTAGGTAAACAGTTCAGCTGTTTGTGTAGGTAAACAGTTCAGCTGTTTGTGTAGGTAAACAGTTCAGCTGTTCGTGTAGGTAAACAGTTCAGCTGTTTGTGTAGGTAAACAGTTCAGCTGTTTGTGTAGGTAAACAGTTCAGCTGTTTGTGTAGGTAAACAGTTCAGCTGTTTGTGTAGGTAAACAGATCAGCTGTTTGTGTAGGTAAACAGATCAGCTGTTTGTGTAGGTAAACAGATCAGCTGTTTGTGTAGGTAAACAGATCAGCTGTTTGTGTAGGTAAACAGATCAGCTGTTTGTGTAGGTAAACAGTTCAGCTGTTTGTGTAGGTAAACAGATCAGCTGTTTGTGTAGGTAAACAAATGCCTGTGGTCTGCAGGACTTTGTGAAGAGCAGAGCTTCTCTTCCAGAGGATTCACTGCTGTGGGTCTGGGGACCAGTTTAGTATTTCAAATGTTGTCCTTGTTGTGGGTTCAGACCTGGACACTTTCTGTTCAAGAAACTTGTCCAGTTGACCTGATTTAACCTTTTGTGTTGTCAGAGACCTCCCTGCAGGTGTCTGGTCACAGCTTCAGTAGATTCATGACTGCAGTGGAGGAAGAAGGATGTCCAGTGAGCTCACACAGAACCACAGAGACGGTTTTCTTTAGTGTTGCCTCATGTTGGTGCAGCAGAGAAACATTAGTTCAGCCTTTTTTAACCCTTCTTCAGCTGATTTTAGCCTTAGTTTAGCTCATTTGAACCCTTCTTCGGCTGGTTTTAGCTTTAGTTTAGCTCCTTTGAACCCTTCTTCGGCTGGTTTTAGCTTTAGTTTAGCTCCTTTGAACCCTTCTTCGGCTGGTTTTAGCTTTAGTTTAGCTCATTTGAACCCTTCTTCGGCTGGTTTTAGTCTTAGCGCATTGTTTTGATTCATCAGAACCATCTGACGTCAGAGAGCCTGCAGCTCCTTCTGATGCTCACTGCTCCTCAGAGCAGCTGCAGGAAAACCAGAGGTGAAGAACTGGTGCAGAGTGCTGCAGCAATATGCACACACACACACACACACACACACACGCACACACACACACACACACACACACACACACACACACAGGTCTGGATGGCGTCAGTTTGCCAGTTTTGGCAGACTTGTTGCTCAGATGGTATTCTGCTGCAAACATTTTGACTTCACCTTCCTCAGTGTGTGTGTTTGTTTGTGTGTGTGTGTGTGTGTGTGTTTGTGTGTGTGTGTGTTTGTGTGTGTGCGTGTGTGTCCGAGGAGGAGATCCTATTAAAAGATGGGTGAAACTTGATGAGGACATCCTGTTTTGGAGGAAGCTGCAGTGTGATCATGTGGAGAAATAAGGACTACTGTCCAACTCAAGACACTGATCACCACGATTCTGTCTGATTTTATTCTCTGACCCTGAATGCATCACAGCTCATCAGTTCATTCTGCCTGAATGCTGAGTCATACTCTCAGCTATTTTAGCCACTCACATATCAAAACATTCGGCTCTTTCAGGACATGACTTCATGTGACTCTGACTTTTGTTTTTTTGTGGCTTTTTAAACTTTTTAATTATTTACCATTAAATGTTTTATTTTTCAATAATTGTCTAGAAGAGCTTTAGATCCTTGAGAAACTTTATCATCTTGAAAGTCCTGCTTAATTTTCTGCTTATAGCTACTGCTCTGATACCTTTAACTTTTAGATATTGTTTTTTGATATGTGTAGCCTTTAGCCACAGTTTTTTCTACTTTTAGCTTTAGTTCAGCTCATTGTAACCCTTCAGCTGATTCTAGCTTTACTTCAGCTGATTTTAAGCCTTCTTCAGCTGGTTTTAGTTTAGTTCAGCTAATTTTAAGTCTTCTTTAATTAGTTTTAGCTTTACTTCAGCTGATTATAAGCCTTCAGCTATTTTCAATTTAATTCAGATAATTTTAAGCCTTCTTCAGCTAGTTTTAGTTCAGCTAATCTTAAGCCTTCTTCAGC
The DNA here is from genome assembly GCA_038048925.1 of Garcialebias charrua. Taxonomy (NCBI): domain Eukaryota; kingdom Metazoa; phylum Chordata; class Actinopteri; order Cyprinodontiformes; family Rivulidae; genus Garcialebias; species Garcialebias charrua. Next base: position 5,511 of record JBBPBX010026000.1, read on the forward strand.
TGGTTTTAGCTTTGTTCAGCTGATTTTAAGCTTTCGTTCAGCTGATTTTAAGCGTTCTTCAGCTGGTCTTAGCTTTAGTTTAGCTGATTTTAAGCGTTCTTCAGCTGGTTTTAGCTTTAGTTTAGCTGATTTTAAGCCTTCAGACGGTTTTAGCTTTAGTTCAGCTTATTTTAAGCTTTCGTTTAGCTGATTTTAAGCGTTCTTCAGCTGGTCTTAGCTTTTGTTCAGCTGATTCTAAGCGTCCATCCATCCATCCATCCATTTTCTTCCGCTTATCCGAGGTCGGGTCGCGGGGGTAGCAGCCTAAGTAGGGAGGCCCAGACTTCCCTCTCCCCAGCCACTTGAAGCAGCTCCTCTGGAGGAATCCCAAGGCGTTCCCAGGCCAGCCGAGAAACATAGTCCCTCCAGCGTATCCTGGGTCTTCCTCTGGGTCTCCTCCCGGTGGGACATGCCCGGAACACCTCACCAGGGAGGCGTCCAGGAGGCATCCTAACCAGATGCCCGAGCCACCTCAACTGGCTCCTCTCGATGTGGAGAAGCAGCGGCTCTACTCCGAGTCCCTCCCGGATGACTGAGCTTCTCACCCTATCTCTAAGGGAGAGTCCAGCCACCCTGCGGAGAAAACTCATTTCAGCCGCTTGTATCCGAGATCTTGTTCTTTCGGTCATAACCCAAAGCTCATGACCATAGATGAGGGTGGGAACGTAGATCGATCGGTAAATTGAGAGCTTTGCCTTTTGACTCAGCTCTCTCTTCACCACGACAGACCGGTACAGCGCCCGCTTCACTGCGGACGCTGCACCTATCCGCCTATCGATCTCACGCTCCAGTTTTCCCTCATTCGTGAACAAGATCCCGAGATACTTAAACTCCTCCACTTGGGGCAGGACCTCCTCCCCGACCCGGAGAGGGCATGCTACCCTTTTCCGGCTCAAGACCATGGCCTCGGATTTGGAGGAACTGATCCTCATCCCGGCCGCATCACATTCAGCTGCAAACCGCTCCAGCGAAAGCTGTAGATCACGAGCTGATGAAGCCAATAGGACCACATCATCTGCAAAAAACAGAGAAGCGATTCTAAGGCCACCAAAACGGATCCTCTCAACACCTTGGCTGCGCCTAGAAATTCTGTCCATAAAAGTTATAAACAGAATCGGTGACAAAGGGCAACCTTGGCGGAGTCCAACTCTCACCGGAAACGAGCCTGACTTACTGCCGGCAATGCGGACCAAGCTCTGACACCGGTCGTACAGGGACCTAACAGCCCATATCAATGGGCCTGGTACCCCATACTCCCGGAGTACCCCCCACAGAACCCCCCGAGGGACGCGGTCGAATGCCTTTTCCAAGTCTACAAAGCACATGTAAACTGGTTGGGCAAACTCCCACGCACCCTCCAGGACCCTGTTGAGGGTGTAGAGCTGGTCTAGTGTTCCACGACCAGGACGAAAACCACACTGCTCCTCCTGAATCCGAGGTTCGACTATCCGACGGACCCTCCTCTCCAGAACCCCTGAATAGACCTTACCAGGGAGGCTTAAGAGTGTGATCCCTCTATAGTTGGAACACACCCTACGGTCCCCCTTTTTGAATAGGGGAACCACCACCCCAGTCTGCCAATCCAAGGGAACTGCCCCCGATGTCCACGCGATATTGCAGAGTCGCGTAAGCCAACACAACCCCACAACATCCAGAGCCCTAAGGAACTCAGGACGAATCTCATCCACCCCCGGAGCCTTGCCACCGCGGAGCTTTTTAACCACCTCGGCGACCTCAGCACCAGAGATTGGAGAGCCCGATCCAAAGTCCCCAGGCTCCGCTTCCTCAGTGGAAGACGTGCCAGTAGGATTGAGGAGGTCTTCGAAGTATTCCGCCCACCGACTCACAACATCCCGAGTTGAGGTCAACAGCACGCCATCCCCACCATAAATGGTGTTGGTCGCGTACCGCTTTCCCCCCCTGAGACGCCGGATGGTGGACCAGAATCGCCTCGAAGCCGTACGGAAGTCATTCTCCATGGCCTCTCCGAACTCCTCCCACGCCCGAGTTTTTGCCTCAGCAACCACCCGAGCCGCATGCCGCTTGGACTGCCGGTACCTATCTGCTGCTTCCGGGGTCCCACAGGCCAAAAAGGCCCAATAGGACTCCTTCTTCAGCTTGACAGCATCCCTCACCGCCGGTGTCCACCACCGGGTTCGAGGGTTGCCACCACGACAGGCACCAACAACCTTGCGGCCACAACTCCGATAAGCTGCCTCGACAATAGAGGCGCGAAACATGGCCCACTCGGGCTCAATGTCCCCCGCCTCCCTCGGAACGTGTTCAAAGCTCTCCCGGAGGTGGGAGTTAAAGCTCCGTCTTACGGGAGACTCTGCCAGACGTTCCCAGCAGACCCTCACAATACGTTTGGGTCTGCCAGGTCTGACCGGCATCCTCCCCCACCATCGGAGCCAACTCACCACCAGGTAGTGGTCAGTTGACAGCTCCGCCCCTCTCTTCACCCGAGTGTCCAGGACATGCGGCCGCAGATCAGATGAGACGACAACAAAGTCGATCATTGAACTACGACCTAGGGTGTCCTGGTGCCAAGAGCACATATGGACACCCTTATGCCTGAACATGGTGTTCGTTATGGACAATCCATGACGAGCACAGAAGTCCAACAACAGAACACCACTCGGGTTCAGATCAGGGGGGCCGTTCCTCCCAACCACACCCCTCCAGGTCTCACTGTCATTGCCCACGTGAGCGTTGAAGTCCCCCAGCAGAACAAGGGAGTCCCCAGGAGGCGCACCCTCCAATACCCCCTCCAAGGACTCCAAAAAGGGTGGGTAATCTGCGCTGCCGTTCGGCGCATAGGCACAAACAACAGTCAGAGCCCGTCCCCCCACACGTAGGCGAAGGGAGGCTACCCTCTCGTTCACCGGGGTGAACCCCAACGTACAGGCACCAAGATGGGGGGCAACAAGTATGCCCACTCCTGCTCGGCGCCTCTCACCAGGGGCAACTCCAGAGTGGAAGAGTGTCCAACCCCTCTCAAGGAAACTGGTTCCAGAGCCAGAGCCATGCGTTGAGGTGAGTCCGACTATTTCTAGCCGGAACCTCTCAACCTCACACACTAGCTCAGGCTCCTTCCCCACCAGAGAGGTGACATTCCATGTCCCAATGGCCAGCTTCTGTAGCCGAGGATCAGACCGCCAGGGTCCCCGCCCTCGGCCACCACCCATTCCACAATGCACCCGACCCCTTTGGCCCCTCCCACAGGTGGTGAGCCTATGGGAAGGGGGACCCACGTCTCCTCTTCGGGCTGTGCCCGGCCGAGCTCCATGGGTGAAAGCCCGGCCACCAGGCGCTCGCCAACGTGCCCCTCCTCCGGGCCTGGCTCCAGAGTGGGGCCCCGGTGACCCGCGTCCGGGCGAGGGAACATTGTTTCCATTTATATTAATCTTCATAAGGGGTCTTATTCTAAGCGTTCTTCAGCTAATTTTAAGCATTCTTCAGCTGGTCTTAGCTTTAGTTAAACTAATTTTAAGCGTTCTTCAGCTAATTTTAAGTGTTGTTCAACTGGTCTTAGCTTTAGTTTAGCTGATTTTAAGTGTTGTTCAGCTGGTCTTAGCTTTAGTTTAGCACTTTGAGATTTTCATTAATGAAAAGTGCGTTATAAATTGAATTCATTATTATTATTATTATTAGTTTAGCTAATTTTAAGTGTTCTTCAGCTGGTTTTAGCTTTAGTTCAGCTTCCCGATCGGAAGGTTGGCGGTTCGAATCCCGGTTCCCCACACAATGTGTCGTTGTGTCCTTGGGCAAGACACTTAACCCCGAGTTGCTCCCGGTAGGACTGGAAAGCACCTTGCATGGTAGTCTGCCGCTACCGGTGTATGAATGTGTGTAGCATTTTGAGATTTTCACAAATGAAAAGTGCGTTATAAATTGAATTCATTATTATTATTATTATTATTATTATTATTATTATTATTATTTTAAGCTTTTGTTCAGCTGATTTTAAGTGTTCTTCAGCTGGTTTTAGCTTTAGTTTAGCTGATCTTAAGCATTCTTCAGCTGGTCTTAGCTTTAGTTTAGCTGATTTTAAGCCTTTTCCAGCTGGTTTTAGCTTTAGTTTAGCTGATCTTAAGCGTTCTTCAGCTGGTTTTAGCTTTAGTTTAGCTGATTTTAAGCCTTTTTTAGCTGGTTTTACTTTTAGCTTTAGTTTAGCTGATTTTAAGCCTTTTCCAGCTGGTTTTAGCTTTAGTTAACTGGTTTTAAGCATTCTTCAGCTGGTTTTAGCTTTAGTTTAGCTGATTTTAAGTGTTCTTCAGCTGGTCTTAGCTTTAGTTTAGCTGGTTTTAAGCATTCTTCAGCTGGTTTTAGCTTTAGTTTAGCTGGTTTTAAGCATTCTTCAGCTAGTTACAGCTCAGTTGGTGCTCAGCGTTCTCTGTTTCTTCAAAAACATAATTAGTAATTTTGAGTCTGGGATGATTTTGTTTCTGTCTCTCACTCCTCTGGACAGGAAGTGACAATTTACTCCTCCTGTAGAATACAGGTTGACCTTTGACCTGACCTCAGGTGAACTGCCAGGAACCTCTGACATTGTAGAAGTTGTTATTATACTTTATTACATTCTGTGGCAGCCACTGTCCTACCCACAATGCATCTGGACGGTGTGTGTTGTCACTCTGCGGCTGTAGTTGGTTATGACCTTCATCACGTTGTTGGCTCTCCTCTTCCTCTCTCCTCTCCTTCAGCAGTTTTCCATCTGCAGATGTTCCAGCAGAGTCAAACTAGTTTAACGGGTTCAGCATTCGGCTCTGAGTTTGGATCAGGACGGACCCGAGAAGATCTGCTGCGTTTTACTAACGATCGTTTAAATCTGTGGAAAAAGTAAAACGTAAGGAGTCAGCTGTGTTTGTGTTCACGTGGCGCGTTCCTCCTTCAGGGAGAGTTTCCACGTCCTCCCTCCTCCAGCAGGGAGCTAACCACCTTCACTGCTCAGAAAACTACAGGAAGTGCCCTGCAGCACATGACGGGGGCCTTTCAATACTTCCTGGTGACTTCTGAGGGTCAGCACGCCATGTTCGAGCAGGTCAATCACCCTAAAGCTTACCTGTCAGTAAGCTTCAGGGTCATTTTTATTCCAGGGATTATTTATTAACTCTGAAGAGTCTGCTCGGGACCCGAAAGTCCCAGGTTCGATCCCCGGTCACTGCATACCTCGTGGTGTCTCTGGGCAGCACACGTCATCCCCAAAATGCCCCCGGGCACCCTCAATAGCTGCCCACTGTGGTGGACGGGTTAAATGCTGAGATTTTGCCATTGTGTGGAAACATACATACAGGGAGTCCTCGACATACGAACGAGTTCAGGACCTAAGGACCGTTCGTATGTCGAAAATGACGTAAGTCGGATCACATACAAAAAAAAACAACTTAAAAATAAATAAATGAATGAATACATGTACAGTACTGTACAGTTACCAAGCACTTAGCCTTTCCTAACACAGTTTTTAAAGATGAAGGAGTCAGTGGAATTGTCTCCCTCCTCCCTAGCAGGCTCCATTCACATAAAGGGAGCTAGCTCCCTTTATGTGAAAGGGAGACAATTCAACTCACTCCTTCATCTTTAAAATAGGCTAAGTGCTTGGTGACTGTACAGTACTGTACACGTATTCATGTATTCATTTATAAAAAAATAAAATGATAATAAATGTTTTTTTTAAATAATGAGATGCGTTCGTAAGTCTGAAACGTCGTAAGTCGAGGACTCCCTGTATGTGTAACATTATTATTATAAAGTAGCAAAAGGCTAGCTCGAAACCTAAAGCAGCAAAAGACTAGCTAGAAGCCCAAAGTAGCAAAAAGCTAGCTAAAGTGTTTTCTATGGTGTGACCGCTGGAGCCAGATGTTTGATGCTGTTACCCAGGTGTGGTTGTGAACTGTTTGGGTTTGATCTTTCTGGTTTCCAGACTGTGTTTGTGTTCAGAACCCGGCAGAACCGGACCTCTTTGGGCCCTCAGCCCCTCCCAGCTCACAGTTTGCTGAGGAAGGAGACGTGACATTTTCTGGACGCAGCCCACGGTTCACACAGAACCCTCGCTCCAGGAACATGTTCTCTCCTCTTTCTGCCTCCTCTCACCGTAACTCAGCCGCCTCTTCCCAACAAAGAGATCCCACAGCAACCGGGCCGCGGGTCTGGACTCTGCTGGATCTACCTGGGGTCCCCTGGTGAGGCTGAAGGTCAGCAGACTCATCTTTACGGTCTCTGCCTGGCTCTGACACGGAGCAACAAGCTGAAACATTTTGTTCGGCTCCTGTTGTGGAACATGACCCGTCGGACCACATTTTAAAATGAAATACTTCAGAATATTTTGTTGTAGAGTTAAAAAGCAGCAAAGACAAATGTTAGACGCACGTCTGAGAGGAGCTCATGTTCTCCACAAGTTTTTATTTTTTATTTTTAAGAAATAAAACTTTATTCTCAGACTTATTAATAATAATAATAATAAGAATAATAAATTCAATTTATACCGCACTTTTCATTAATAAAAATCTCAAAGTGCTATTAATGTAGCAGATACGGTAATAGAATTATATTGGTTGTCATTTGACAGAATATATAATGCGGTCGAGGAGCTTCTCTCTCTTTAGTGTGAGGCAAATAAAGAACAGCTAGGTTCCAAAATGAAGAACCTATGTAATCTAGCTTATCGTAAATAAACGAATGTACACGTTAATAATAATAATAATAATGAATTCAATTTATAACGCACTTTTCATTAGTGAAAATCTCAAAGTGCTACACACATTGAATGCTACACACATTCATACACCGGTAGCGGCAGACTACCATGCAAGGCGCTTTCCAGTCCTACCGGGAGCAACTCAGGGTTAAGTGTCTTGCCCAAGGACACAACGACACATGGTGTGGGGAACCGGGATTCGAACCGCCAACCTTCCGATTGGGGGACGACTGCCATTGAACTACGCCACGTTAGAGCCCGGCTGTCCGATATAGACAGTTAGGGATTCATCGTATCAGTGATAACCGTCCCATTATTATTGGACATAAACTCTTTTAATTTTCACCCCTGAAATGCTGGAACCAGCTGTAATTGTACAATATATCCAGCAGAGGGCGTCTGAATTTTGAAGTCATGGCCGTTCACTTAAGTTTCACTTTCAGCACAGCCGAAGCAGCGAGCAACACCTTGTAGCATATTTTCCTGAACAGAGCCTGGTAAGTTTATTTGAACTGATCTGTAAAACAAATCAACAATAATTCAATTCAACCTTTATTTCTACAGGTTAGTCTCACTGAGGCCCTGTACACACGTAGCCGTTTATCATTAAAACCGAACAGTTTAGCGTGCGGTTTAGCCTTTCATCCACACGTGAACGCCGGTTGATGTAACTATAAACGAATAATAACAAAACTCCGGCCAAAGTGAAGATTTGAGAACTCTCCGTTTTCGAGTCTGCGTGTGAACTTTCAGAACGGAGCTTTCTGCTCCAGCTGGACCGGCAGAACCGGGTCTGCCGGTCCAGCTGGAGCGGCGGTCACGTCACATAATGCTCTAAAAAAAGCACTAAAAAGTCAACATACCTGCTCTGACATGATTCCTAGTCGACATTTTGCTGCGTTTTATTAACTTTGTACTCCAACACGGTATTTAATAGTAGTTAAACCTCACGGTCTGTCCACACAAACGAAAGAAAATAAATAAATAAATAACAGGAAGTCGCGGCTGCATGGGTGAAGGGTTGTGACAGCACTACACTGCCACCTATGGGTTCAGCTTATTCATTACAACTTTACAACTTCTGTGGTGAAAAAAACGGGACATGTAAACAAACATTTTAAATATTCGAACATGTATGGACAGAGAAATTTTTTTGTGTGCAAATATTCGTTTTTCAAACACCAGGCTACGTGTGTACAGGGCCTGAGCCTCAAGGACTCGTTCACAAGAGACACCTGTTTCAACAAAGACAATCTAACGTAGCGGTAAAACATATCAGTGTTAGTAACGTTATCTTTGTTGTCCTCCATTAATTGTTTGTCTGAAATCTTTACTTCTCTACAAAGAAAAATAAAATTTGCTGCGATCAATACTAAATACTAAATGGTCATGGACTTCAGACAGAACAAACCCCCATCATGTTGCTGTTGATCTGTTCCATGTTGCTGTGTTCATTCACGCCCATCTGCTCACACAGACTCATGTTCATGCTGCTGTTTGGAGATGAAGCCTGCTGAAAGAGCCTCGTGGTTTCAGCAGCAGGAGGTCAGCAGAGCTTCAGCTGATGTTTGTGGGTGTGGAGCAGCAGGTCAGGACCTCTGGGGGTCCGTCCTGTGGACAGACAGAGACGTGTCCGTCTTCACACCTCAGAGAAAACTCGTCGTTCCTGTGTCTCTTTGTTTACTCGGCTCCTCGTGGTGGACACCGGAGCTCCTCTCCAGCGGCGCTGAGCTCTTATCTCCACGGCCTCGCCCTGCAGGCCGCAGATGGTGGGAGTGTCTCGACACCAACGCCCGCGCCCATCGTCACTGGAAGTCAGGGGGTTCTGCAGCACTGGAACTGAGCCTGCTGCTGAGATATTTTTACCTTGGTGATGGTTTGACCTTTGACCTCACAGCCCTGAGCTGAAAATAAGGCGAGAGCTTCATCTTCTGACATTTGAACGCCTCCCAAAGACGGCGGCTTTCTAAAATGTTGTCAAATAAATCATGAACTAAAGAAAAGGTCAGATGTAAGACGTTTGTTGAGCTCCAGCCATCAAATCTGTGGAATTTGACTTCTCAAATTCTGCTTTTACTGTTTTTATTTCTCTAAATTCCAGGTTTTATGATTTCTTATTCACTGAGGAGCGTTTATGAGTCGAGTCAGGAGGTCTTTTTTAAACATCTGTTCATTTTTTTTACATTTAAGAACCAGTTTGTTGTTGAGCTGTGTTTGTGAAGGGCTTCTGCAGGATGTTTACCAGATCCCGTCCTCGTTTGTGTCGTCAGAACAAATATAACCCACCACGGCAGGAACCGGACCTTCTGATGACTCTTCAACATGTTCTCCTCCAGCCGTGGTCATAACATGCTGGGAAATAATAACTCAAACCAGCATGAGCGCTAATATTTACAGCTTGTCCCAAACGTGACACTGAGCTGAATGTGGCTCTCTGACCTCTGACCTTTCTATCCGCGGACTCGTTGGCACGCTTGTTTATGGAGCGCGTGATTCACAGGTTCAATAATCTGGCTGGACTTGTGCTCCTCGGTCCGTCCTGGTTTAGTTTTTCTGCTGTTTGTCTCATTAAACTTTCACGTTTCATCTCAAACGTTTATGATGTTTTTATCTTCGGTTCTTCTGTGAAGAGCAGCAATAAAAGTCAAACATTATTAAAAAAAAGCAAGTGAAGGTGAAGCCTAAAGGTCAGAGCTGCTGTCTGATGTTTTACGGTCGATAAGACAATCGTCTCGTCGTGTGACGCAAGAAAAACACTTTCTGTTCCCTGTGGTGTCACATTCCTGACAGGAAACTAGAAACGACAAAGTTTCTGCTAAAATACAGCGAGGATGCTGAGCTCAGAACAAGACGAGCACAGTTTTGACACACCTGGTTGAAAAAAGCTCGAGAGTAGACCTGTCACAATAAACAATAAATCGATTAATTGCATGATAAATGAAAATGATCACGATAAACAATAAATCGATTAATTGCATGATAAGTGAAAATTATAATGATACACAATAAATCAATTAATCGCATGATGAATGAAAATTATCACGATAAACAATAAATCAATTAATCGTATGATAAATGAAAATTATCACGATAAACAATAAATCGATTAATTGCATGATAAGTGAAAATTATAATGATACACAATAAATCAATTAATCACATGATAAATGAAAATTAGTACGGTAAACAATAAATCAATTATCGCATGATAAATGAAAATTATCACGATAAACAATAAATCTATTAATCGCATGATAAATGAAAACTATCACGATAAACAATAAATCAATTAATTGCATGATAAATTAAAATTTCACGATAAACAAGAAATCGATTAATTGCATGATAAATGAAAATTATCCCGATAAACAATAAACCAATTAATCGTATAATAAATGAAAATTATCACGATAAACAATACATCGATTAATCGCATGATAAATGAAAATTATCACAATAAACAATAAATTTATTAATCGCATTGTGAGAGCAGCTGAGAAGATCGTGGGCACCTCCTTGCCCTCACTGCAGGACTTACACAGCAAACGCCTCACTCGGAAAGCCCACCGCATGGCAGGTGATCCCACACACCCACTACACAGCTGCTTCAGACTGCTGCCATCAGGAAGGAGACTGAGGAGTCTCCAGGCTCGAACCAGCAGACTGAGAGACAGCTCTGTTCATCAGGCAGTCAGAATGCTAAACACTCTGCCTGCTCTGCCTCCCCTCCCATTTGAACTGCCTTAACACTAAAACTTTCTCACATACTATCACTCAACACAAAGTTTTTAACACTAGACTCTGTGTCACCAAACGGGTTTTCACTAAACTCTCGGTCATGTGCTCATACAGTTTGCACTACTTCTCATACTTGCACTAATGTCTGTATTACATCACTGCCTATAATCATAATACTGTTTACATTCTCTGTTTACATTTATTAATACTGTTTACTTTTATTACTACTGCTTACATGTAATTACTACTGTTTACATTTATTTACACTACTCTAATATCTACACCACTGCTGGTACATATACAGTGTGCTCTGAACGGTCTTATTTAGGGATGCCCAATGTGCCTTACTGCATATGCCACTTTTTGCCTCTACAACAACATCAACTACTACCTCATACATATACTGTGTACATTGACTCATACGCTGCTTTGCCACTTTGCAAATGTCAATGCTAGAAACCTTTAGTTTATTTTAGTTATACTTTTTATACTCTTTTTTTATACCACTATGCAAAAAAAAAAAACAACTCAGGACAGTGTTAGTTTTACTATTTTTATGCTTATGTCTATTATTATATGTTTCAGTGTTTCAATGTTTAGATGTTTACTGTTGCACCGAGGGACTGAGAGAAACGCAATTTCGGTCCTGTGTATGTCCTGCACTGTACATATTGCAGATCTGACAATAAAGTTGACTTTGACTTTGACTTTGATAAATGAAAATTATCACGATAAACAATAAATCAATTAATTGCATGATAAATGAAAATTATCACGATAAACAATGAATCAATTAATCGCATGATGAATGAAAATTATCAACCTCATTTTCATTTATCGGCTTTATTGTTTCTTCGTCTCTCTTTCTACTGAAGACACTGAATGACAAACTCGACTCCGGTGTCTTCATTGACCCCTCACTTTCTCTTTTCTTTAAAATCCGTTTTAACCATCTAAAATCTCGTTTTTGGATCGTTAAAAGCAGCTAAGCTACAAGCTAAGCTAACAGGCCGACCTCGGGGAAACACCTCTGTCTTGTCGAAGCTCTTAAAATTCACAGTTGAAACCCGTGCCTTCGTGTAAAAAGTTGTTTTTCTCTGCAAAAAGAAGCTGAGAACTTGTTTACAGATTTTTTGTTAAAAGTTTTACGTGAAAAATGCTAAAGAGCTCAAACCACACCGAACATCCGCCATTTTGAGAACTGAAGAGACACAGCCCATGTCACGTCAAGGGGCCTCCCTCCCATTTTTCTTAGAGACACGTTGCTCGCTCCCTCACTGTCCATCCTTTGGTTCAAACAGTCTATACTACCATCCAGTGGTCAAAAAAAGGTACTACATGCAAAATAAATTAACCAACATTTCTTCTTAAATTTGACAATAATTACTAATTATTGTCAAATTTCAAACAATATTATCGTTTATCGCAATAATTTCTGAGACAATTAATCGTCCAGTAAAATTTGTTATCGTGACGGGCCTAGCCGAGAGTTTTCAGGTTTGGATCTTTCTGCGTTGCGGCGCCTCAGCAGAACTTTAAAGTCCATTTAAAGTGTCATTTGGACCAACTGGTTGGAGAAAACGTTCCTCTGGAGGCTTTGATGGACTTTTGTTTGATTTGTGGAAACCACAGAAACATTCCCACCGTTTGTCTGTCGGCTATGAAGGAGGTTCTGCCACAACAAACGTTTGGATCGTTGCGTCGAACCTGCTTTTCTCTTTGTGTTCTGTTGATGTCTCTCCTTCAGGAGCCACGGCTCTCCGTCACTCATCCATCTGTCAGACATCTCTGTTCCTTCACATTTCTCTCCGTCGGGCTTCTTTATCTGCTCAAACACAGCTGGAGCACGTCGGCTCCGATGGCCAGTATCAACACTTTTTACACAGCTGGGCCAGATGTAGTCCTGCTGACTCGACCATGGAGGAGGAGGAGAACCTCAGGAGAATGTAGCATTGGTTCACACATCTCACCTCAGAGCCGTCAGGTTCTGGTTCCTGGTTAGAGTCTGAAAATCTGTTTTCAGACTCCTGTGGTTTCATGATACTGGACCATGAAAACCTGCGTCTCATCTTCAACTAGTGGAGACAAACTGAACCGTCTCATCTTCAACTAGTGGAGACAAACTGAACCGTCTCATCTTCAACTAGTGGAGACAAACTGAACCATCTCATCTTCAACTAGTGGAGACGAACTGAAGCGTCTCATCTTCAACTAGTGGACACAAACTGAACCGTCTCATCTTCAACTAGTGGAGACAAACTGAACCGTCTCATCTTCAACTAGTGGAGACAAACTGAACCGTCTCATCTTCAACTAGTGGAGACAAACTGAACCGTCTCATCTTCAACTAGTGGAGACAAACTGAACCGTCTCATCTTCAACTAGTGGAGACAAACTGAACCATCTCATCTTCAACTAGTGGAGACAAACTGAACCGTCTCATCTTCAACTAGTGGAGACAAACTGAACCGTCTCATCTTCAACTAGTGGAGACAAACTGAACCGTCTCATCTTCAACTAGTGGAGACAAACTGAACCGTCTCATCTTCAACTAGTGGAGACAAACTGAACCGTCTCATCTTCAACTAGTGGAGACAAACTGAACCGTCTCATCTTCAACTAGTGGAGACAAACTGAACCGTCTCATCTTCAACTAGTGGAGACAAACTGAACCGTCTCATCTTCAACTAGTGGAGACAAACTGAACCGTCTCATCTTCAACTAGTGGAGACAAACTGAACCGTCTCATCTTCAACTAGTGGAGACAAACTGAACCGTCTCATCTTCAACTAGTGGAGACAAACTGAACCGTCTCATCTTCAACTAGTGGAGACAAACTGAACCGTCTCATCTTCAACTAGTGGAGACAAACTGAACCGTCTCATCTTCAACTAGTGGAGACAAACTGAACCGTCTCATCTTCAACTAGTGGAGACAAACTGAACCGTCTCATCTTCAACTAGTGGAGACAAACTGAACCGTCTCATCTTCAACTAGTGGAGACAAACTGAACCGTCTCATCTTCAACTAGTGGAGACAAACTGAACCGTCTCATCTTCAACTAGTGGAGACAAACTGAACCGTCTCATCTTCAACTAGTGGAGACAAACTGAACCGTCTCATCTTCAACTAGTGGAGACAAACTGAACCGTCTCATCTTCAACTAGTGGAGACAAACTGAACCGTCTCATCTTCAACTAGTGGAGACAAACTGAACCGTCTCATCTTCAACTAGTGGAGACAAACTGAACCGTCTCATCTTCAACTAGTGGAGACAAACTGAACCGTCTCATCTTCAACTAGTGGAGACAAACTGAACCGTCTCATCTTCAACTAGTGGAGACAAACTGAACCGTCTCATCTTCAACTAGTGGAGACAAACTGAACCGTCTCATCTTCAACTAGTGGAGACAAACTGAACCGTCTCATCTTCAACTAGTGGAGACAAACTGAACCGTCTCATCTTCAACTAGTGGAGACAAACTGAACCGTCTCATCTTCAACTAGTGGAGACAAACTGAACCGTCTCATCTTCAACTAGTGGAGACAAACTGAACCGTCTCATCTTCAACTAGTGGAGACAAACTGAACCGTCTCATCTTCAACTAGTGGAGACAAACTGAACCGTCTCATCTTCAACTAGTGGAGACAAACTGAACCGTCTCATCTTCAACTAGTGGAGACAAACTGAACCGTCTCATCTTCAACTAGTGGAGACAAACTGAACCGTCTCATCTTCAACTAGTGGAGACAAACTGAACCGTCTCATCTTCAACTAGTGGAGACAAACTGAACCGTCTCATCTTCAACTAGTGGAGACAAACTGAACCGTCTCATCTTCAACTAGTGGAGACAAACTGAACCGTCTCATCTTCAACTAGTGGAGACAAACTGAACCGTCTCATCTTCAACTAGTGGAGACAAACTGAACCGTCTCATCTTCAACTAGTGGAGACAAACTGAACCGTCTCATCTTCAACTAGTGGAGACAAACTGAACCGTCTCATCTTCAACTAGTGGAGACAAACTGAACCGTCTCATCTTCAACTAGTGGAGACAAACTGAACCGTCTCATCTTCAACTAGTGGAGACAAACTGAACCGTCTCATCTTCAACTAGTGGAGACAAACTGAACCGTCTCATCTTCAACTAGTGGAGACAAACTGAACCGTCTCATCTTCAACTAGTGGAGACAAACTGAACCGTCTCATCTTCAACTAGTGGAGACAAACTGAACCGTCTCATCTTCAACTAGTGGAGACAAACTGAACCGTCTCATCTTCAACTAGTGGAGACAAACTGAACCGTCTCATCTTCAACTAGTGGAGACAAACTGAACCGTCTCATCTTCAACTAGTGGAGACAAACTGAACCGTCTCATCTTCAACTAGTGGAGACAAACTGAACCGTCTCATCTTCAACTAGTGGAGACAAACTGAACCGTCTCATCTTCAACTAGTGGAGACAAACTGAACCGTCTCATCTTCAACTAGTGGAGACAAACTGAACCGTCTCATCTTCAACTAGTGGAGACAAACTGAACCGTCTCATCTTCAACTAGTGGAGACAAACTGAACCGTCTCATCTTCAACTAGTGGAGACAAACTGAACCGTCTCATCTTCAACTAGTGGAGACAAACTGAACCGTCTCATCTTCAACTAGTGGAGACAAACTGAACCGTCTCATCTTCAACTAGTGGAGACAAACTGAACCGTCTCATCTTCAACTAGTGGAGACAAACTGAACCGTCTCATCTTCAACTAGTGGAGACAAACTGAACCGTCTCATCTTCAACTAGTGGAGACAAACTGAACCGTCTCATCTTCAACTAGTGGAGACAAACTGAACCGTCTCATCTTCAACTAGTGGAGACAAACTGAACCGTCTCATCTTCAACTAGTGGAGACAAACTGAACCGTCTCATCTTCAACTAGTGGAGACAAACTGAACCGTCTCATCTTCAACTAGTGGAGACAAACTGAACCGTCTCATCTTCAACTAGTGGAGACAAACTGAACCGTCTCATCTTCAACTAGTGGAGACAAACTGAACCGTCTCATCTTCAACTAGTGGAGACAAACTGAACCGTCTCATCTTCAACTAGTGGAGACAAACTGAACCGTCTCATCTTCAACTAGTGGAGACAAACTGAACCGTCTCATCTTCAACTAGTGGAGACAAACTGAACCGTCTCATCTTCAACTAGTGGAGACAAACTGAACCGTCTCATCTTCAACTAGTGGAGACAAACTGAACCGTCTCATCTTCAACTAGTGGAGACAAACTGAACCGTCTCATCTTCAACTAGTGGAGACAAACTGAACCGTCTCATCTTCAACTAGTGGAGACAAACTGAACCGTCTCATCTTCAACTAGTGGAGACAAACTGAACCGTCTCATCTTCAACTAGTGGAGACAAACTGAACCGTCTCATCTTCAACTAGTGGAGACAAACTGAACCGTCTCATCTTCAACTAGTGGAGACAAACTGAACCGTCTCATCTTCAACTAGTGGAGACAAACTGAACCGTCTCATCTTCAACTAGTGGAGACAAACTGAACCGTCTCATCTTCAACTAGTGGAGACAAACTGAACCGTCTCATCTTCAACTAGTGGAGACAAACTGAACCGTCTCATCTTCAACTAGTGGAGACAAACTGAACCGTCTCATCTTCAACTAGTGGAGACAAACTGAACCGTCTCATCTTCAACTAGTGGAGACAAACTGAACCGTCTCATCTTCAACTAGTGGAGACAAACTGAACCGTCTCATCTTCAACTAGTGGAGACAAACTGAACCGTCTCATCTTCAACTAGTGGAGACAAACTGAACCGTCTCATCTTCAACTAGTGGAGACAAACTGAACCGTCTCATCTTCAACTAGTGGAGACAAACTGAACCGTCTCATCTTCAACTAGTGGAGACAAACTGAACCGTCTCATCTTCAACTAGTGGAGACAAACTGAACCGTCTCATCTTCAACTAGTGGAGACAAACTGAACCGTCTCATCTTCAACTAGTGGAGACAAACTGAACCGTCTCATCTTCAACTAGTGGAGACAAACTGAACCGTCTCATCTTCAACTAGTGGAGACAAACTGAACCGTCTCATCTTCAACTAGTGGAGACAAACTGAACCGTCTCATCTTCAACTAGTGGAGACAAACTGAACCGTCTCATCTTCAACTAGTGGAGACAAACTGAACCGTCTCATCTTCAACCAGTGGAGATAAACTGAACCGTCTCATCTTCAACTAGTGGAGACAAACTGAACCGTCTCATCTTCAACTAGTGGAGACAAACTGAACCGTCTCATCTTCAACTAGTGGAGACAAACTGAACCGTCTCATCTTCAACTAGTGGAGACAAACTGAACCGTCTCATCTTCAACTAGTGGAGACAAACTGAACCGTCTCATCTTCAACTAGTGGAGACAAACTGAACCGTCTCATCTTCAACTAGTGGAGACAAACTGAACCGTCTCATCTTCAACTAGTGGAGACAAACTGAACCGTCTCATCTTCAACTAGTGGAGACAAACTGAACCGTCTCATCTTCAACTAGTGGAGACAAACTGAACCGTCTCATCTTCAACTAGTGGAGACAAACTGAACTGTCTCATCTTCAACTAGTGGAGACAAACTGAACCGTCTCATCTTCAACTAGTGGAGACAAACTGAACCGTCTCATCTTCAACTAGTGGAGACAAACTGAACCGTCTCATCTTCAACTAGTGGAGACAAACTGAACCGTCTCATCTTCAACTAGTGGAGACAAACTGAACCGTCTCATCTTCAACTAGTGGAGACAAACTGAACCGTCTCATCTTCAACTAGTGGAGACAAACTGAACCGTCTCATCTTCAACTAGTGGAGACAAACTGAACCGTCTCATCTTCAACTAGTGGAGACAAACTGAACCGTCTCATCTTCAACTAGTGGAGACAAACTGAACCGTCTCATCTTCAACTAGTGGAGACAAACTGAACCGTCTCATCTTCAACTAGTGGAGACAAACTGAACCGTCTCATCTTCAACTAGTGGAGACAAACTGAACCGTCTCATCTTCAACTAGTGGAGACAAACTGAACCGTCTCATCTTCAACTAGTGGAGACAAACTGAACCGTCTCATCTTCAACTAGTGGAGACAAACTGAACTGTCTCATCTTCAACTAGTGGAGACAAACGGAACGTCTCATCTTCAACTAGTGGAGACAAACGGAACGTCTCATCTTCAACTAGTGGAGACAAACTGAACCGTGAACGTCTCGAAACGCTCGTCTCCTGAGTATCAGAACCTCGCTCTTATGTCACGTGGAATTTGAACAGATTTCTCAAAAAGTTGTTGAACCTTTGTCTTAAACCTGCTTCAAAGTCTCTGCAACCTCATCTCAGACTCGTCTCAAATATGCATCAATTTTATCTTGAACACGTCTCAGTCGCCTCACACCTGCCACCCTGTCTCTGCAGCAGCAGTCTGTCCACCTGTGTCTCTCTGCAGCAGCAGTCTGTCCACCTGTGTCTCTCTGCAGCAGCAGTCTGTCCACCTGTCTCTGTCTCTGCAGCAGCAGTCTGTCCACCTGTCTCTGTCTCTGCAGCAGCAGTCTGTCCACCTGTGTCTCTCTGCAGCAGCAGTCTGTCCACCTGTCTCTGTCTCTGCAGCAGCAGTCTGTCCACCTGTGTCTCTCTGCAGCAGCAGTCTGTCCACCTGTCTCTGTCTCTGCAGCAGCAGTCTGTCCACCTGTGTCTCTCTGCAGCAGCAGTCTGTCCTCTTCCAGCAGCTCCTGTCCTGAAGCCCAGTCTGTGTGTTCAGGACGGCTTGAGTCGTTCAGTGAAAGTTTTCAAACCTGTTGTTTGGTCGTGAAGGGGGCGTGTTTTAAATCAGTTAATCTGTGGTGAAACTGCTTAACGGAGATGAACGGGCGCTTCTGCTCATGATCATCAGCAGCTGATGGACTAAAGTCAGCAGATTATTAAAGTCAGCAGCCGGGCCTGGAATATCTTACAAAAAGATCTGAAGATCTCGACATTGACTTCTCTAAATGGCTCTAAGAATCTTTTGGAATCCTGGCAAGATCCAATGCAGATATGTTCCTGTTTTTGATTCTCTACATCTACCTTATAATCTGTCTGTTTTGCTACTTTGATATCTTTGTTTGAATTTGTTTTAAAAAAAATCTGTATTTCTCTCTTATGATTGTTACTGTTGTCATCATTCTTTGTTTGTAGACAGGTCTCTCTTGTAAATGAGTCCTCGAGGCTCCATGGGATTAACCTGCCTAAATAAAGGTTGAATGAAAAAATATTATTAAAGTCAGTAGATTATTAAAGTCATCAGATTATTAAAGTCATCAGATTATTAAAGTCAGTAGATTATTAAAGTCAGTAGATTATTAAATCATCAGATTATTAAAGTCATCAGATTATTAAAGTCAGCAGATTATTAAAGTCAGCAGATTATTAATGTCATCAGATTATTAAAGTAATCAGATTATTAAAGTCAGTAGATTATTAAAGTCATCAGATTATTAAAGTCATCAGATTCTTAAAGCCATCAGATTATTAAAGTCAGCAGATTATTAAAGTCATCAGATTTTTAAAATCAGTAGATTATTAAAGTCAGTAGATTATTAAAGTCAGTAGATTATTAAAGTCAGCAGATTATTAAAGTCAGCAGATTATCAAAGTCAGTAGATTATTAAAGTCAGTAGATTATTAAAGTCAGTAGATTATTAAAGTCATCAGATTATTAAAGTCAGCAGATTATTAAAGTCAGCAGATTATTAAAGTCAGTAGATTATTAAAGTCAGTAGATTATTAAAGTCAGTAGATTATTAAAGTCAGTAGATTATTAAAGTCAGCAGATTATTAAAGTCAGCAGATTATCAAAGTCAGTAGATTATCAAAGTCAGTAGATTATTAAAGTCAGTAGATTATTAAAGTCAGTAGATTATTAAAGTCAGCAGATTATTAAAGTCAGTAGATTATTAAAGTCAGTAGATTATTAAAGTCAGCAGATTATTAAAGTCAGCCGATTATTAAAGTCAGCAGATTATCAAAGTCAGTAGATTATTAAAGTCAGTAGATTATTAAAGTCAGTAGATTATTAAAGTCAGCAGATTATTAAAGTCAGCAGATTATTAAAGTCAGCAGATTATTAAAGTCAGCAGATTATTAAAGTCAGTAGATTATTAAAGTCAGTAGATTATTAAAGTCAGTAGATTATTAAAGTCAGTAGATTATTAAAGTCAGTAGATTATTAAAGTCATCAGATTATTAAAGTCATCAGATTATTAAAGTCATCAGATTATTAAAGTAATCAGATTATTAAAGTCAGCAGATTATTAAAGTAATTAGATTATTAAAGTCAGCAGATTATTAAAGTCAAAGTCAGTAGATTATTAAAGTCAGTAGATTATTAAAGTCAGTAGATTATTAAAGTCAGTAGATTATTAAAGTCATCAGATTATTAAAGTCATCAGATTATTAAAGTAATCAGATTATTAAAGTAATCAGATTATTAAAGTCAGTAGATTATTAAAGTCAGTAGATTATTAAAGTCAGTAGATTATTAAAGTCAGTAGATTATTAAAGTCAGTAGATTATTAAAGTCATCAGATTATTAAAGTCATCAGATTATTAAAGTAATCAGATTATTAAAGTCAGTAGATTATTAAAGTCAGTAGATTATTAAAGTCAGTAGATTATTAAAGTCAGTAGATTATTAAAGTCAGTAGATTATTAAAGTCATCAGATTATTAAAGTCATCAGATTATTAAAGTAATCAGATTATTAAAGTCAGTAGATTATTAAAGTCATCAGATTATTAAAGTCAGTAGATTATTAAAGTCAGTAGATTATTAAAGTCAGTAGATTATTAAAGTCAGTAGATTATTAAAGTCATCAGATTATTAAAGTAATCAGATTATTAAAGTAGTCAGATTATACTTCCTGCTTCACCTGCTGGTCTTCAGATCTCCTTGATGGAAGGAGCTGAGCCAGGATCTCCTCCAGCTGCTGCTCGTGTGCAGCACAAGTCAAACACACGGCCCGGCCCGGCCCGGCCCGGGTCACAGTTCCCTCTGCAGCCTGTTTTCTGCTCATCAGCTGATGGAAGGGACTGAAAGCTGTCGGTTCAAAACCCACAGCATGTTAGGACCTAAATATTTGTGACGACATGTTTATATAATCTGTCAGCTGTTAGAGTCTTGTTTTGTGGATTCAGCTCCTCAGACTGGATCTTGAATGCAGGAGCAGATTTCTCAGAACCCGGTTCAGTTTTTCATCCAGAACCATCGGAGCAGATAGTTCCTCTTCAGCCTGATTGGTTCCCGTGTCGCAGAGGAAGCTGAGGTTCTGTTGTGGTTAAAGGATGATGTCACTTCCTGTTTGTGTTCATCTCCCCCTGAAGCTCCTTCATGTCTGCAGCCGGCCCGGTTCCTCTCTCTGGGTCCGGGTTCTGGGGTTTGGGTCGTCCAGATGTTTCTGGAGACCCTCGAGCCGCTCCTTTAGACCAAAGGAGGGACCGAGCTGGTCCAGGTCCAGTTACCACGGTAACTGCAGCTGTTTCCCCACAACACAAGTCTGTGTGTGTGTGGGTCGGCGGTACCAGGGGAGGAAGTCCAGCAGAACTTTTCTTTTACGAGTTGCTGCAGCTGGTTCGGGACGAGGCGGGTCCACAGGTGTGTCTGGTTCTGAGGCCCTGCGAGGAGCAGCTTTATGTGTTCTGTGAACGGGTTCTGGTTCCGACCGAGAAGTGTGCATGTGGAGTTGGCAGGTCCAACTCGCTGGTACCGGGTTGGACCTCTTGTCTTCAGAACCTCCCTGATCCTTGATGTCTGGTGTTGGAGTCCTCAGAGGTTCTGGTCCATAATGACCCGTTGGCATGTCACAGTCAGACGTAATGAACATCCACAGGGAGTCTCTGGTTCTGCAGGTTCTGGGTTCTGCAGGTTCTGGGTTCTGCAGGTTCTGAGTTCTGCAGGTTCTGGGTTCTGCAGGTTCTGAGTTCTGCAGGTTCTGAGTTCTGCAGGTTCTGGTCCATAATGACCCGTTGGCATGTCACAGTCAGACCTGATGAACATCCACAGGGAGTCGCTAGTTCTGCAGGTTCTGGGTTCTGCAGGTTCTGGTTCTGCAGGTTCTGGGTTCTGCAGGTTCTGGTTCTGCAGGTTCTGGGTTCTGCAGGTTCTAGTTCTGCAGGTTCTGGTTCTGCAGGTTCTGGGTTCTGCAGGTTCTGGTTTCTGCAGGTTCTGCAGGTTCTGGGTTCTGCAGGTTCTGGGTTCTGCAGGTTCTGGGTTCTGCAGGTTCTGGGTTCTGCAGGTTCTGGGTTCTGCAGGTTCTGCAGATTCTGGGTTCTGCAGGTTCTGCAGGTTCTGGGTTCTGCAGGTACTGGGTTCTGCAGGTTCTGGGTTCTGCAGGTTCTGCAGGTTCTGCAGGTTCTGGGTTCTGCAGGTTCTGGGTTCTGCAGGTTCTGGGTTCTGCAGGTTCTGGGTTCTGCAGGTTCTGGGTTCTGCAGGTTCTGCAGGTTCTGCAGGTTCTGCAGAGTCCGGTGACTCCTCAGGAACTTTGTGTCTTTTATTTTGACAGTTGATCCGGTCTGATGTGTGATTTCTCCTCCTCCTGTTTCCAGAAGGAGTTTGCGGCGCCTCCTCCTCCTCCTCCTCCTCCTCCTCCTCCTCTCCTCTTCAGGAAGCTCAGCAATCCTGACCTGTCGCCCGCGGCAACCACCGCCACCAAGTCCAGACTGCACCGTCAGCTGAGCCAGGACGAGAACCGGGCGCGGCGCGGCAGCGTGGCCATGACCGGTAACCCAAGCACGCACCTGCTCCTGGTTCGGACCCGAACGGGTCAAACATTTCATCTTTCCTGAGTTTAGCTTCTTCTCAGCGACGCTACTTTAGCTCGTTCTGGCTAATTTTAGCTTTTAGCTGTAGTTGGCTAAATTTAGCTCATAGCTGTTGGTGTGATCAGGATCCACTTCCTGTCTCCTCAGGTAAACAGCTGCTGCCTCTGTCCTGCAGCCTGCACGCCGGCGTCGGTCAGCTGGCCTCTCAGGGGCCTCCTGCAGCTGCAGGGGGGCCTGGGGCCCCTGGGGGCCCGCTGTCAGGAGGAGAGGTCAACAACCTGGTCCGGATGAGGTCACAGGTTCTGGGGCAGTCCGCCCCGTCTCTCAGCGCACTGGTGAGTCAGAACCCAGACACTCTCTGGTACACCCCTCTGTGTGCACGTGCACTGGGAGTGTGCACGTGCACTGGGAGTGTGCACGTGCACTGGGAGTGTGCACGTGCACTGGGAGTGTGCATGTGTGTGCTGGTGATTAGTGGCAGTGCAGCACAGTGACCTCACATGACGTTGCTGCTCTGCACAGTGTGTGTGTGTGTGTTTTACTCTGTTGTGACCTCTGCTGGTCATCCAGGGGACTGCACCTGGGATCTCCTCCTGGTCTAGTTCAGTCCAGTTTAATAATAATAATAATAATAATGTCTTTTCCTGTCATCTGCGTATGTTTCCCATACACAGACGAAATTTGTCTCTGCATTTAACCCAACCACCTACCAGGTGGTGCAGTGAGCAGCCAGAAAGTGCCCGGGGAGCTGGAGAAATAGGTGTGCACTCATAGACACCCCAAGGTGGGTAGTGGCCGGGGGCGCGAACCCGCGTCCTTCGGGTCCCAAGTCAAAAGCCCTGCCACTAGACCATCTTGGCTCCTATTATTGATAAAGTTCCATGTGGGGCTGGACGGTGAGGCCAAAACTTTGATCACAATATGTTTTTTAATTTCAGTCGATATCGATACAAACAACACGAAAGACTCAGATAAACAGATAAATTAATGTTCACCTTTTATTTGTATTTAACGATAAAAAAATGGAAATCACTGTCAGATAAACACAAAAGTCTCAACTTTGTCAATATTAATAGTGTGAACTTTAAACAGCAACATGACCTGTTTGCTGCATGTGTTTCTCTCTTGATACAGCTGAGGGTGGGGGTTCAGGGACACGTTGGCTCAAACTTTTATTGAGCTTCATCTTCTGACTCTCAGCAGATTCTAAGTGGAACAAGTCAGATGTTCCAGCGCTAGTTGGAACAGCTGTCACGTGTTGCAGCTCAGTCAGTGAAACACTGTGATCCCACTGAAATATAGAAAATGTGTTTAAAACTCATATCATCGTTATTGAATAAAAATATATCGATATTGAATTATTGTCACAACAAAAACATTCATATTTAAAATAATAAATTCACATTATTTATGTGAGGAGCAGGCACTTTGAGTTCAGCTCCATCAGAACTCTCATCTCCAGCAGGTCCAGCCTTAACATCTGCAGAGCGAGTGCCTCCAGATGTTCCTGGCTCTGGTCTGAAACCTGCAGGCGACCTCCAGTCCAGGGTCCAGACTCTGGATCAGACGTCCTCTGAGCCTCAGGACGGTGAGCTCTGAGAGCTTCAACAACAGCTTCACTCAGACTTTACAGACGCAGGAGTTCACACGTTTCACTGCAGCTGAGAACAAAACAAAAAAAAAGAAGAAAAAAAAGAAAAGCTGAAATAAAACTAGATCAAAATAAAAACAGCTGCTGAGACTGAGGAGCTGGAAGAAGCTGCCAGCAGGGGGCAGCAGAGTTCAACATGTGTGACTCTCAGGGCCGCCTCCCATCAGAAGAAATGGTTTCATACAGTACTGTATATTAAAAAAAAAATATATATATATATACTGTATATATATATACATATATATAT
>JBBPBX010026001.1:0-13914 GCA_038048925.1 Garcialebias charrua
TCCTACCTGGGTGCACGATGTTTTAAATATTCCCTGGTGGGCTGTGTGCTGCAGGAAAAGCGCTCCCTGTTATTATTTTTATTTCTGAGAACTTTTTATAACATATATAGTAGAAACACCGTATCAGAACACCGCAGAAGTCCAGCGAGCTGCTCATGATGAGTTCTCTAGGTTTCACTTTCAGCTAACTAGGTTTCACTTTCAGCTGACTTAAAGGCTGTCAATCAATTCAGTAGGCGTGTCAGCAAGTGACCAATCAGCGAGCTCAGTTGAGTCCCTCCGTGCTCAGCTGCTCATATTACAACAAGGAGAACGTGAGCTGAAGTATAGCAGCAAAAACATACGCACAAAATATGCGCGTATACGCGCGTATACGGAGGACGCTTCAGTGTATCTCGGGCTTTAGGCTTGCTTAAAAAATAAATAAAATAAAACAAGTGATAAAATCAAGTAAAATCAATAAAGATAACAGCTAAGATCAAAGATAAAATCATGTGGAGGCAGAATAGGCTTGCTTAAAAAGAAAAGTCTTAATGCCGCTTTTAAAGTCAACCAGTGACTGTGGAGCTCTCAGGTCGTCAGGGAGGGAGTTCCACAGGCGGGGGGCAGCCACACAGAATGCTCGGTCTCCCATGGTCCTCAATTTGGTCCGAGGAATATGAAGTAAATTACTGTTCTGTGATCGTAGAGACCGGGTGGATGAATATGGTGCAAGAATGTCCTTTAGATAGTCAGGTGAAGTGCCGTGCAAGCATTGATGGGTAATGAGAGCAGTTTTATATTGAATTCTGTAGGTGACAGGAAGCCAATGGAGGTTATGGAGAATGGGTGTAATATGATCAAATTTGCGAACTCTCAACAGAATCCTAGCTGCACTGTTTTGAATATATTGAAGCTTCTGAATGTTTTTGCCAGGGATACCAATAAACAGGGAGTTGCAGTAGTCGAGCCTGGAGGAGACAAAGGCATGGACGAGTTTCTCAGCATCAGAAAAAGTCAGAGATGGGCGAAGTCTGGAGATGTTTCGAAGATGGAAGAAGCAGGTTTTAAACAGATGCTTAATGTGATTTTCAAATGTGAGATGAGAGTCCATTTTTATTCCAAGATTTGTAACAGAGGTGGAGAGGGGGATGTCTTGACCAGAGAAGGAGATTGTTGTTAAAGTTGATGCTTGTATCTGGTGAGGGGTGCCAATCAATATGGCCTCGGTCTTGGAGCAGTTCAGTTGAAGAAAGTTTTGATTCATCCATGCCTTTATTTCCTCCAGGCAGGCAGAGAGAACAGTGAGTGAAGACGGAGATAGGGATGATGATGATGTTCCAGTCCTGATGTAAAGCTGTGTGTCGTCGGCATAGCAGTGAAAGGAAATGTTGAACTGATTAATAATTTGACCCAAAGGCAGCATGTAAAGGGAAAACAGCAGGGGCCCCAGAACTGACCCCTGAGGTACACCACAGGAGACACCGACTGTCTGGGAAGTGGCATTGCCAAGACTGACACATTCCAGCCTATTGGAGAGGAAAGATCTGAACCAGTCCAGGACAGTGTCACAGAGACCGACCTCCACATGAAGACGGTGGAGGAGGATACTATGGTCCACAGTGTCGAAGGCTGCAGTGAGGTCAAGGAGGACAAGGATGGAGGGAGAACCAGTGTCAGCAGCCATGAGGACATCATTCGTTACTCTCAGCAGTGCAGTCTCAGTACTGTGAGCTGCTCTGAATCCAGACTGGAACTTCTCATACAGGGAGTGTTGTTGTAGGTGGTCCTGCAGCTGAGCAGCAACTGTTTTCTCCAGCACTTTAGACAGAAAAGGGAGGTGGGAAATTGGGCGGTAATTTGAAAAAATGTTGGGATCCAAATTAGATTTTTTCAGAAGAGGCCTAATGATGGCAGTTTTTAGAGGCAGTGGAACATGACCAGATTGTAGAGACTGATTTATTATTTGTGTGATTAATGGGCTAATTGCAGAGTGATTGGATTTTATGAGAGATGAGGGGAAGGGATCCAGGGCGCAGGATGAAGGCTTCATTTTCTTGAGGATGGTCTCTACCTCACTCTGAACAACTTCATCAAAGCTGCTCAGGGTCCCAGAAAGCAGACGGGTAGATGGCACACTAAGATCAGGGAGGTTGTGGAGCTGGGATCTGATAGTGTCAACTTTGTTTTTAAATGATGAAAGGAACAGGTCGCATTTTTGAACAGAGACCTCATGAGTTTGTTTAATGGGATTAAGCAGATGAGTTATTGTGGTGAAGAGCTGTTTAGAGTTTCCAGGGCAGGTGTTGATGATGTTGGAATAATATTTGGAGCGTGCTTCTTTAAGAGAATAGGCGTACGCTTTCTGATGTTCTTTGTACGCTTGCTTATGTACCGAGAGACCAGATGATTTTACACGTCTCTCAATAGCACGGCCAGTTGCCTTCATCCTGCGCAGCTCACCAGTGTACCAAGGGGCTGAACGGGAGAAAGACACCAGTCTTGTCTTCAAGGGAGCATGTAGGTCCAGAAGCTCCTGGAGAGATTGGTTGTAATAATTCACAGAGTCATCTGCAGATGAGTGATTGACGGCGGTCAGGGCGTGAAGATCAGCAGACAAAACATCAGGGGAGATGTTTTTATAGTCACGGAACTGGATAGGTCGTTTTGGGTTTGAAGCAGGTGAAGAAGAAGGCACTTCCAGTGAGATGACCCTGTGGTCTGAGACACCCAGGTCATATACAGACAAGTTATTGATGAGTACAGTGTCTGTAATCACCAAATCCAGAGTATGCCCCCTGTTGTGCGTAGGGGCGTCCACATGTTGGGTGAGGTTGAGAGATTCCAAAAGAGACTTAAAATCTGTAGCCAGAGGGGAAGAGGAATTGTCCATGTGGATATTTAGATCGCCAAGAAAAATAGTTTTTACAGGGGAGGTGCAGAAAAAGGTGAGGAGGTCATGCATTTCTGAGTTAAATGAAACATGCGGTTTGGGAGGTCTATAAATCAATATAACGTTCATCAGGAGTGGGGCTTTGAAGTTGAAGGCCAAACATTCGAAAGAGGAAAAATTATGAGAAGACAGATGTGACAATTTTAAATTACTGCGGTAGATTACAGCCAGACCACCACCGCGGCCAGTGCAGCGGGCTCTCTGCAGATAATTGTATCCAGAGGGACAAGCTTCATTCAGAGAACTGAACACGTCTGGTTGATGCCAAGTCTCTGTGAGGCACATGAGGTCCAGGTCCTTCTCCAGAATGTGATCATGAATTAAACATGATTTGTTCGATAGTGATTGTACATTGAAAAGTTCTATTTTAATGCTGGTTGGTGTAGGAGCCTTTTGAACCGGTTTCAGCAGACTGAAGTCCACTCCACGTTTTCCTTGCCACTTTGGGCGCTGTGGACTACAAGGGACTACAGACGCAGCGTTCTGATGACGTAGTTGAGGTGCGACACGTCTCCCGGACAGAATCAATTCAGAGCGAGAATAAATGGATTTCCTTCGCGAGCCTCTATGGATGTAACGAGGTCTACGCAGAAGTCCCAGTTGTTTGATGATGGAAACAGAAGGTGGAATGGAGCAGTTGTTAAGTCCAAGCAGCTGCGAAGCGGAGTAGGTCAACATCACACCAGCCAAACCGGGGGAAGCTAGCACAGAGCTAGCCGCTAACAGCAGACCCACGGCTCCGAGAGAAATAACCAAGAAGCAGTGAGATGTAACTCGGTTGAGCATCACTTGAAGAGGAGCACAGGAGAAAGTCCAGAACAGTCCAGATGACACAGGAGGTTGACAGAAGCAGCAGGTAAGCAAAACACAAAAACTGCAGTGACAGGAGGCAGACAGCCCAACATTCCGGTTAGGAAGTACTAACTAAGCTGTCCGTAAAGTCCTTATTAAAAAAACTACTGAACAAAATAAGTCCAGATAAATGTCCTAAAAAATGTCCAAAAAAATAGCAACAGTAAAATAACTATTTAGCGTGGAGAAGCGGCGACATCACGCCAGCGTCCTCTCCAGCTGCGTCTCAAGTGGTGACTCTTGTCATCCTCCTGCATATGGGTTCAACACTCCTTGACGGCAGAACCCGATATAATCATATGCTTAAAGCCAGCGCAGCAACAACATTCTGATGTAGATCCATAGCTTTAAAAACTCTTACAGCTTGTGTTATTGCTTTGGACTGATCTGAATATCGTTTCAAGCACATTAACAAGTTAGACGTGTTGCCTGCTGCAGATCCAATCTCCGTGAAACAATGTCGACACATAGCTTTGAAATTGTTCACTTGTTTTTTTAATAAGAAAGCCATAATGTTCCCAAACAGGAAACCACAACGAGACGGCTTGTTTGTTGCCTGCTAGGCTGCTAATGCTACGAGTTCTGCAAGAAAATAGCGCAGCGGCAAAAAATCTCTCGTTAATAAAATTTAATGAGAGAAAAAAATAACCGAAACGATACACACGTGGACCGAACCGAACATGCTGTACCGAAACGGTTCAACACATCCACATGTACCATTACACCACTTGCTAACAGATAGCTAAAGTTATCAGTTTTGTTAGCTGCTAAAGACCGTGTCTTCGATATGATAAGTTGCTGCTTTATTCATGTGGCGCTGGCTCTCACTGCAAGACTGGAAAATCTGTGTAGTTCTGTTTCTGCCCGTCCAACTTCAGCCCCGCGTGATGCTTCACACACTTATTAACATAGATAGAGCTAGTAAATAAGGCTAGTGAAGAAAAAATACATCAAATATACTCGATGTATTGCATAATTTTCTATCTACGATGGTTAAAATGGCTCTATCGCAACCATTGAGTATTATTAGACTTGAAAATCTGTGTAGTTCTTTTCCTCCCGTCTGTGCCTCCAACTGCACTCAGTCCATTCCTTCTCCCTCTGAATACAAACACGGCACCTCACCCGTGCGTGCTATCCCTGCCTCCTGCTTCTCCAGGTGTGTGTGTGGGGGGGGGGAGTTTAGCACAAGTAAACGGAGGAGAGCAGCTTAGTGCAAAAGGAAAAACAATAGCTGTTATTTGGAGATGGTTTGGATTTAAATTGTCAGATGAGCAGCAGAAAATTTTCTGTAGACAATGATGAAAGCAAGTTAGGGCTGAACGATTATGGAAAATAATCTAATTGCGAATGTTTTTTTAATAAATTGCAATTGTGATTTAAAACGCAAATTTTTTTAATATCTTCTCAAGTATTTTTCAACAAACAGAAGCAATAAACCTATCTGTTTTATAATGAACAATGTCAGATTTATTTAAAGCAGAGATTACAATAAAGCAAACTAATCTATGCCTTTTCTTTTCACCATTTCTATTTTTTCTTGTTTCATAAACATACAGTAATAGTAAACATGTTAAGTTAACTTCCTAACTACTGTCTGAACTTCACATAACAGTTAATAAATAAATATAAAAAATTAGATATAATTTTTTTTAACTTACTGCTTTCAAGCCAGTAACATCATAAAAAATAAAGTGCAAAAAACATAAAGAGAATCTGCTTTAACCAACTCGTTATTTTCTGGGAATTCAACTCAGTGAACACAAAATAAATAAACTAATATATGTTCTTATTAAATCTTTTAGATGTAAAAAAAAAAAAAACTCTTGGAACAATAATGTAAACATTATAGTCACTCAGTAACAGCAGCAAACAACAGACTTAGGCCCTGTACACACGTAGCCGGATATCAGTAAAACCGAACAGTTTATCATGCGGTTTGGCCTTTCATCCACACGTGAACTCCGGTTGATGTAACTATAAACGAATAATTAAAAAAACTCCGACCAAAGTGGAGATTTGAGAATTCTCCGCTTTCAAGTCTGCATGTGGACTTTCAGAACCGGAGGTTTCTGCTCCAGCTGGAGCGGCGCTGATGT
Source organism: Garcialebias charrua (assembly GCA_038048925.1). NCBI lineage: Eukaryota > Metazoa > Chordata > Actinopteri > Cyprinodontiformes > Rivulidae > Garcialebias > Garcialebias charrua. Next base: position 5,884 of record JBBPBX010026001.1, read on the forward strand.
CACATAAGGCTCGGTGAAAAATAAAAGCTAAAATGTCAACATACCTGCTCTGACATGATTCCCAGTTGGACATGATTCCCAGTCGACATTTTCCTGCGTTTTATTAACTTTGTACTCCACACACAGTATTTAATAGTAGTTCAACCTCGCGGTCTGTCCACACAAATGAAAAAAAAGAAAGAAATAATAACAGGAAGTTGTGGTTGCTTTGAAGGGTTGTGACAGCACTATACTGCCACCTATGGGTTCAGCATATTCATTACAACGCTCTGTGGTGAAAATAACCGGGGACATGTAGACGAACATTTTAAATATCCGAACATGTATGTACAGAGATGTTTTTTTTGTGCAGATATTCATTTTTCAAACACCAGGCTACGTGTGTACAAGGCCTAAGGTGCAAATTAAATATGGCACTGTCAGCTAGAACTCTGTTCTGTAGCTCTGTATCGTTCTCAGGAACTCACAGATTTTTTGCAAGGAAAGCCAGAATGTCAACCTTTGCTAGTTTCAAAGACGAGCGAGTACAAGTCACTGCAAATTCCTTAACAAGATCACTGAAGTCCAGCTTTCTCACTAGATCACTCTCAATAGACATGAGAGTCAAATGGTTCAGTCTTTCCTGTCACATTGTGGATCTTAGTCTATTTTTAACAATTTTGAGCTTGGAAAATGATCGCTCACCACCACTTGCATTTGTGACAGGAAATGTCAGGTAAAGCCTGAATGCAATATCCACATTTGGGAAGATGTCCTGCAGTTTCTTTTCCCCAATGAATTGTAAAAGCAATGGAGCAGATGTGATGCCTTTATCACGAATAACATCTTTAAACTGGACAATTTCCTCCACAAAGTCCATCTCCAAGTCAGCTGAATATTTACTTTGGAGATGAGATGCTTTGTAGCTCTTGAACAGTAACACCAGAAAAATTGTTCAGGAAGCCAAAAGTGGTGTCGAGGTTATCATATGCAGCACACCTGCATTTCCATATTTTTCTATGTGAGACTTCAGAAAAGGATCAAACTCACTGATTAACTCCAGTATTCCCAGATAATTCCCATTATCAGTTCGGCCAAATATGTCACTGTTTCCTCTAAGAGCCAGTCCTCTCTCTGCTAAAAACTTCTCAACAGACACAACTCTTCTCAACACTTCAGTCCAATATGCACACTCAGATTCAAATTGTTTCTGCAGTTCTGTGTCTATCCTCCCGCGGGCTGATGCAAGTGAAACATATGTCAGCATTGCTTTTCCGTGATGTTCGCTGTTTTTGTGTTCTTTCATGCATTCAGTTGCGTGCTTCCAGTCACAGAAACCAGTTTCAAAGCTTGACTGAGTATTAGCATCGCTGAAAATGCGGCATGCAAAACAAAACGCAGCTCCGGTGGATGGAGAGTAGAGCAGCCACTGTACTCACCCGCTGTCGTATTTCCTGTTGTCCGCCATTGTAAAAAAATAAATAAATTGACCAGTGTCAAATGACGCCCCCCCCATTGCGTAAGATTCGTCAAAACTGGACCAATAATAAGCAATCATTCAAGATGGACGTTTGACAGAACAAATTAGAACATTTTTCAATGGCGCTGACAAAATCATCTTAGTCATTGGTTAAATTCTGACACTATCCGTTCACAAAAACAAACAAAAACTTAGGGGGTGGGGCCCCCAAAGCTCCGGGGCCCATGGCTGCAGCCCCGGTAAGCCAATGTGAAAATCTGGGCGTGGCTCCGCCCCAAGACAAGATTTGAAAAACGCAACAAAGTGGGTGTGCCAACAGATACCGCCTAAAGGAGGGGGAGGCGGGTGGGGGGTGAGCGAGGAGGTGTGGCCAGGACGAGAGATTGTTATTGTTTTTGAATGTTAAAATTACATTAGGAATAAACAACTTAAAACAAGCAACAACAAAGAATAATTATGTAGATCTATTTATCTATTCTCACCCGATCTATCCGAAACAAAAGGCTTTAAAAAAAAAGAAATTAATACCACAAGGTATGCAGTGACCGGGGATCGAACCTGTATCGTTCGGGTCCCAAGCCAGCTCCCTGCCTCTGCACCATCTTGGCATTCATATTCGCTAGTCCATTGCAGAGTAAGAAAACAAATACAACCAAATAGTTTTAGAACACTGGAGTTCAATTAATAGATTTTGATCAAGTGAAAAGTATTCTAAATTGCTAATCTGAAAATGATATCGATCAGCGGTGCTTGTGCATGTATGGTACAGACTGTCAGTGAACGCACCGCGAGAAAGTGTGGGGCAAGCATGCGGACAGAAAGGAAAAGTGCAGAGAACGATCTCTGCAGGGGAGTGGCTCCACTTTTATACTCACTCAGTAGAAGATGTGACGACAGAGTGAACAGTCGTTGACCAATAAGACAATTAGGCTGCCGTACCACAGTTCAACCCATAGGATTAGTGTAAACACGTTTTTGGACCAAATATTGCCGATTTAAACAAATACGCACAAAAACATGACAATTAACACAGATAGTGCTATACAACATTTTACACACATTCTAGAGAGTTTATCAGATAAAAAAAAGTTAATTTTGGGGTAAGTTCCTCTTTAATACTTGAAAATGTTTTGCTTTAATACTGTTTTTTAAATTCTATAACATGTTTTAATACAAAACTAACTGTGGTACTGATTTAGTTGTACATTTTTCAAATAAAAGCATCAGAGAAATTTTGAAATGTTCCAATATACTTAAAAATCAAAATAAATGAACAATTACACTGTACTAACTAGTGTACAGTACTTTGGTTTATAAGCACAGTATACCCACTACAATATGTAAAAGACACCAGTGGGCACAGCTCAGCTGATCCAGCTGTAAATGATAAAATACACAATGGCTGTCCTTTCCACCTGCAGTTTTATTGATATTATTTTTGCTTTAGATGTTAAAGAATGACTAACATTGTGCTAAACTTAAGCAATCTGCATAAACATAACAAGTTAGCTCGTGGCTAGCAAGTCTGCTACTAGGTTGTAATGAATAACTCCAAGATTTGTTAAAATAAATAAATGTTTTTACTCACAAGAAGTGTAAGGTATCCGCTGACCAGGTGACTGTAAACAGGTACAATATTATTTGATGCAAACGGAGGGACTATTAGTCGGTTAGTAATTAGCTAACATAACTAGCAAGACTCTGAAAACTTTCAGTTACGCTACTTGTAAGAAGTGCTGCGTTCAAGTGCGCCTGGTAATTCAGAACGGCTGACGCACAAGTTCAAAGTGTTGATGTAGAACAAAAAGATTGATTAGATTCTTCATAGATGATAGTACAGTTACATACAATGCTGCAAGCCTCTAGTTTTAAGATAGCCAAAGTTAATATTCTAAACTTTAATATTTCTTTTTGTGATTTATAGAAAACGTGATTTATTTTTTAACTAACAGAAATTTGACTCTTGTGAAATATTTTTAAACTAATTTGAACAAAGAAACTATTTAGATTGAAGGGAGATCAAAACTATACTAAGAGTGTAAATTATGGACAGACTGGGTTAGATAAAGTTGCCAAAATGTTGGATTTAATTGCGGAGCTACACTGCTACTCTGTAGTTGCAATGTGTTTTAATACAGATTAAGGCCCTGTACACATGTAGCCTGGTGTTTGAAAAACGAATATTTGCGCAAAAAAAACCCATCTGTCCATACATGTTCGAATATTTAAAATGTTTGTCTACATGTCCCGTTTTATTTCACCAGAGAGCGTTGTAATGAATATGCTGAACCCATAGATGGCAGTGTAGTGCTGTCACAACCCTCCAACTGCCGCGACTTCCTGTTATTTATTTATTTATTTTCTTTAGTTTGTGTGGACAGACCGTGAGGTTGAACTACTATTAAATACCGTGTTGGAGTACAAAATTAATAAAACGCAGGAAAATGTCGACTGGGAATCATGTAGAGCAGGTAGGTTGACGTTTTAGTGCTTTTTTTAGAGCATTGTGTGACTGTCAGCGCCGCAGCAGCTGGAGGCGGTGGAGCAGAAAGCTCCGTTCTGAAAGTGCACACGCAGACTCGAAAGCGGAGAGTTCTCAAATCTTCACTTTGGCCGGAGTTTTGTTATTATTCGTTTATAGTTACATCAACCAGAGTTCACGTGTGGATCAAAGGCCAAACCGCATCATAAACTGTTCGGTTTTACTGATAAACGGCTACGTGTGTACAGGGCCTCAATTAGATACCAGTGTTTTTCAACCACTGTGCCTAGGCACACTAGTGTGCCGCGAGTGATCGTCAGGTGTGCCTTGGAAATTATCAACACCCCCCCCCCTTTCTACAACCTCTTTAAATTTAAGACCACATTGTTGTGGTACTGTTCGGGTGTATTTTTGAAGACATGTTAAGTGCAATTTGAAATAAGAAATATAAAATATGATAAAAATACATTTAATATAGGTGGATACAGTGTATCTATGTTTACAATTTTGGTTGGTGTGCCTCGGGATTTTTTTCAATGAAAACACTGTGCCTTGGCTCAAAAAAGGTTGAAAAACACTGGATTAAGCAACATGTAGTACAAACTGTCAAATGGGAAAGCTGAATCTGTCATCACACCAACATATCCCACAGGCAGATATACCACAACTATCAGTTTACACAGTAAACTGTGATAAAGCTGTCATGTGACTTCTGTGCATATTCAGACCATAACAGGAACACGTTATTTAGGAGCTACATGATTAAGATCTAACTTTTAAATATTAAAACTCTCCAAACTCTCTTTTAAAAAGAAACTTCATATAAATAATGCATCACACTTTGACACAACCGGGATATTGGTTTTCTTAGCCTAGCATAACAACAGCTAGGTTGGCTTCTTGATTTTATTTTATTTTTATTAGCTAAACATGACCCTTTAGAAACCTTCTTCTTCTTCTTTCGGCTTTTCCCTCTTCATGGGTCTCCAAAGCGAGTCATCCTCCTCCTTTTCACTCTGTCGTCTGCATCCTCTGTCCTCACTCCAACTATGTCGTCTCTACTGCATCTTTGTCTTTTTCCTGGCAGCTGCATTTCTAACATCCTTCTATCAATATACCCACTGTCCCTCCTCTGGACATGTCAGGATACAGTTCAAGCTGCTCCTGTTTATTTTCGAAGCTCTGAATGGACTTGCACCTCTCTACATCTCAGAACTTTTGAAAGTCCATCAGCCCGGCAGAGCTTTACGCTCTGCCAGTCAACACCTGCTGGAGGTGCCTCGCTCAAGGTACAAACAATGGGGAGACCGGTCATTTTCTGTTGCCGGCCCAAAAGCCTGGAACAGTCTCCCCCTTGAGCTGCGTGCCACCTCTGATCTGACTCTGTTCAAAACCAGACTGAAGACCCACTTGTTCAAAAAAGCTTTCAGTGTGTAACTTTTATTACTTTTGGTATTTTAGTATGTAGCATTTTTTATTTCCATTGCCTTCTTTTATTACTGTTGTTTTTTATTCTATTTTCACTGATTTATTGTTCCAGTTTATTCATCTTTTTATCCTGTTAAGCACCTTGGTCAATGCAAGGCATTGTAGGAAGGTGCTATACAAATAAAGTTTATTATTATTATTATTATTATTATTATTATTATTATTATTATTATTATTATTATTATTATTATTTATGACCANGTCCAACACCATCTCAGTCTGGCCTCCCTAACTTTATCTCCCAGTTGTTCAACATGTGCTGTACCTCTGATGATCTCATTCCTGATCTTATCCATCCTTGTCACTCCTAAGGAGAACCTCAGCATCTTCATTTCTGCTACTTCCAGTTCTTTCTCCTGTCTTTTTGTCAATGCCACTGTCTTGTAAACTTTTCCTTTGACCTTTGCTGACACCTTTTTGTCACAAATCACTCCTGAAACTTTTCTCCATCCGCTCCATCCTGCCTGGACTCTCTTCTTCACCTCTTTACCACATTCCCCATTTTCCTGGACAGTGGACCCCAAGTACTTGAAGTCCTGCACCTTTGTGACCTCTGCTCCTTGTAGCCTCACTGTTCCACCTCCTCCCTCTCATTCACACACATGTACTCTGTCTTACTACGGCTGACTTTCATTCCTCTTCTTTCAAGTGCATACCTCCACCTCTCCAAGTTCTCTTCCACCTGTTCCCTGTTCTCACCACATATCACAATGTCATCTGCAAACATCATAGTCCATGGGGATTCCTGCCTGACCTCATCTGTTAGTCGGTCCATCACCAGAGCAAACAAGAAGGGGCTCAGAGCCGATCCTTGATGCAATCCCACCTCCACCTTGAAGCTATCTGTCACTCCTACAGCACATCTCACCACTGTCCTGCTGTCTTCATACATGTCCTGCTGTCCTCATACATGTCCTGTACCAGTCTAACATACTTTTCTGCCACTCCAGATTTCCTCATGCAATACCACACCTCCTCTCTTGGCACCCTGTCATATGCTTTTTCTAAATCCACAAACACACAATGGAGTTCTTTCTGACCCTCTCTGTACTTCTCTATCAACATCCTCAAAGCAAAGATGGCATCTGTGGTGCTCTTTCTTGGCATGAATCTATACTGCTGCTCACAGTCACCTCTCGTCTAAGTCTAGCTTATAACTTACTCCCAGATCTTGATTGTAAAAAAAAAAAAAAAGGGGAAAAATCTATGACAAATAAAGAACCTTGAATCCTTGAATTGTGTGGCTCATCAACTTAATTCCTCTGTAGTTGCTACAACTCTGTACATCACCCTTGTTCTTAAAAATGTCCACCAGAACACTTCTTCTCCATTCCTCAGACATTTTCTCATTCTCAAATATATCATTGAATGGCATGTCATAAACCTTTAGCAACCCATCCATCCATTATCTTTTACCCGCTTCTTCCATTTTGAGTCACAGGGGTCACTGGTGCCTATGTCCAGCAATCACTGTGCAAGGGGCGGGGTACACCCAGGACAGGTTGCAAGTCCATCACAGGGCCACATACAGACAAATGAGACAAACAACCATTCACTCTCTCACTCACACGTAGGGACAATTTAGAGATACCAATCAATCAGCCTAATTTGCATGTTTTTGATCTGTGGGAGGAAACCGGAGCACCCGGAGAAAACCCACGCATGCACGGAGAGAACATGCAAACTCCACCCAGAAAGGCACCCAGACCGGGATTTGAACCAGGGACCTGCTCGCTGAGAGGCAGCAGCTCTACCAGTTGCGCCACCGTGCTGCCCCATTTAGCAACCCATTCTAATTTAAAGTTATTTCTAAAAATTTAATGTGTGACTCCTTGAAAATGAAAAAGATGAGGAACACACTATTCCTTTTTTTTAAGCCAGTGCAAATCTATTTATAGATGTCAGTGAAACAGAACATAGAAGTATGCTTTAGTCAACTGACACTAATAAAAAGTATGTTGTTTAGCTGCTTTTTCATTATTAAACTGGACAACTTTTATTTATCATCTATGGTCATGAGCTTTGGGTTGTGACCGAAAGAACAAGATCTCGGATACAAGCGGCTGAAATGAGTTTTCTCCGCAGGGTGTCTGGACTCTCCCTTAGAGATAGGGTGAGAAGCTCAGTCATCCGGGAGGGACTCGGAGTAGAGCCGCTGCTTCTCCACATCGAGAGGAGCCAGTTGAGGTGGCTCGGGCATCTGGTTAGGATGCCTCCTGGACGCCTCCCTGGTGAGGTGTTCCGGGCATGTCCCACCGGGAGGAGACCCAGAGGAAGACCCAGGACACGCTGGAGGGACTATGTTTCTCGGCTGGCCTGGGAACGCCTTGGGATTCCCCCGGAGGAGCTGCTCCAAGTGGCTGGGGAGAGGGAAGTCTGGGCCTCCCTACTTAGGCTGCTACCCCCGCGACCCGACCCCGGATAAGCGGAAGAAAATGGATGGATGGATGGATGGAACTTTTATTTAGTCACAGCATTTTTTAAGCCACTCTGGAGAAACTGTTTTATTTGAACAAATGGTGTGAAAGCTGAGAGACTGCTAAACTTGCAGATGATGAAACCGAGTTGTTGAACTAGCAGAATGCTACCCTAAAACGTATAT